>JAQGBQ010000220.1:0-31435 GCA_034698485.1 Vertagopus arboreus | reverse complement strand
AAGATGTGCATTTTTCGATGTAGTTTTTGGTCCTCTATCACCCTATGACCGTAACTCCAAACCCGGACCCATCCTTTATTCCTATTAATTCAATGATACGTAGAGTTTTGAATAAAGACGAACGTCAGTAATAAATGTGTGAATTGCTATAATTATAAAATACGACCAGTTGGCCATGTTAATAGAATTCATGGGCGTCATTGTTCAATACGAAGAAAAACGTAACAATTGATGTGAAAAGAAGAAAAGAGTTGAATTTTGGTGGTTCATAACAAAATCTATCGTAAGCTATCATTAGTAGTCGGTAACAAAAGATCATCGCCAACGTTTATTCATTTTTCTATAGTTGTAGCCTTTTGTTTCAGGAAATATGCTGATGGATTTTAAATTGATTGTCAGATTCCAAAAAGCTATTATTCTCATCTCAATAGAATCACATTCTGAATTCAAACAGATGTGATACATTACGATCGTATTATATAAAGATATCTAATGTCAGGGAGAGGTTATTGGGTATGTAGAGAACTTATAATTTCCATTGATTTAAAAAGCATCACTGCAGACTACCGTTGACGTTAAAGTATATTTTTTTAACTTAAAAAAAACATTTCAGTAAACAAACTTACAGTCCAATAACATCTTTTGGTGACCTTAATTCCAGTGGCTTGGAAGCTCCACTGCTTATCAAGATATTCTGTAAATTAAAACAGCAATGAATTGCTACATCGAATAGTATTCATTGCATACAAAATACAAACTCGAAATCTGTTGCATGTGATAATTAGGGATAGGAATTACATATAAATCAAATTTTTTTACCTTAATTCTGCGAGTGCAAATGTCCTCTGTCAAACGATTTGCAATGTAGATCATATTTTCACAAGGCTCATCCCCATGAAAAGATGGGGCATATGTAATCTCAAAAAAGACGTCTTTTTCAGCAGCCACTTTTCCTTTCTGTCGGTTTAATCTAATTTTATCGATCCAGTGAGGGCCTTCAAAGTCGAAGGAGATGATGTCATAGACCAGAGTTGTCGAAATTATACAAGACTGAAAGCATCCAACGAATTTGTGTGTGTTTAATTCAAAATTGCTGAAGTGGAATAGCGGAATAATCAATTAAAAATTAATCTTATCATCGAACTTTTCGAATCTTTGCTTATATAGTTCGATTCGTCAAGTACAACCGGTTAGTAAATTACTAATTCAGTTATTTGATGATGTTGCTACTTATTAATTGAACTGGCTAATTACTTTAATATTTGATTATATATGCACACAAACATAAATGTCTATACATAGTTGTCTACCAGCAAAATGCATGCAGAAAAAGAAAATGTTCTATCTTTAAAGATAGAAATTGGAAAATTTAGACTGATTTGAAACATTAAAATCCTAATTTCCATTCAAGTTGACCTAACCCTATATATGTTCCAAGAACACACGTGTTGAAAAATTTGACATCCTATTCAATTTTTTTTGCGTTGTTATTCTTCATACATAAAATAAAATTCTAACAGAGATGTTTTTTAAAGTTTTGATGGATTTATATGCAATTTGTAAACATACCTGCAGAGCGTCGTGATTTGTCGGGACAACGGCAATGATATTGTATAGTTTAGCATTCGGTTGGTTTAACTAGAATTCAAAAACAATAATAGCATCAAATTCCAAAGTCCATTTATGAACCCTTGGATTCAGGTCAATAAATCATATTATGTACATAGTTTCCAATTTCTTCAATTTCATCTAATTCGATTTCATGAATGAGTTTACCACGGCTTGGAGATCAGCAACATCACTAAAGATGACAGTTAGCCTCTGAAGAATACGAAAATCCGGATGGTCTGATGTAAGGGAGTTGATCCAGTCGGGAGTTTGAGGCGGAGAAAGTCCACCGGACGTTTGACTTGCTGCAGCAGATGACAAAGCCCCACCAGTTCTTTCCTCCAATTTCCGCTTTTTCCCAACTTTCTTTCCTTGGGATTGTAAGACGTTTCTGGCAACTACGGGTGTGTTTATGGCTACTACTCCATATCCATCTGAATTCATACAAGTCATCTTACATAAATTCTTACAAGCATATTTACTGAATTTTTTGTAAGAAAAAATATTCTTCTATATTAGATGAATGATAAATGCTCGCTTTGGATATGAAGCAATGAGAACATTATTAATTTTTCTAAAGAAAACTAATTACCTAAAAATTAGTAGCAGAGATTACATAGAAATACACAATTTTTTACTACATCGCTCAAGGGAAATTAAAAGCACGGCATTTTTTGTGACATTGATCCTTTGTTTTTTTTTCTTTTCAGGGGACTAACCGTGATAGTAAAGGATACTAGGATACATAATATAGTCTAAATTTCAATAACAAAATATTTATATCTGTATCGAAAGACAGGAGAGTTTGAAATGAATTTTTGTTGACAAAATGAAAATCCACGGCAAATGGCAATGTACATGAATTCGAAACGAGATTTTATTTATTTTAGATAAAAATAAAATAGCTGGAATCTGGATGTGAGATTGTACTTACTACTTACAGCTAATTAATAAATCATAATCTGCTCAGTGAAATGCTAACGTTGCTAATTGCCATGTATAATAAGCTTTTCATTCATATACAAGACACAAAATTATCTTAAAATTATTATATTTTCGACAGAGTTGCAGACATGAGACATGTATGCAAAGTTGGAGAAAGTAAACCTTTCTCAAAGAAAGCACATTGAACAAAGTAAATGTTAGCACCCCATCTAAATTCTAAATCCTGTATATACTTTTTCAGCCGCCAAGCAAAATATTCTAAATTCTAAAAATATATAAAAACTAGTTTTTGAAATACTCACGTTGAATAGCTGCTTCGCAAACTTCTCGACACTTGGGTCCGATCGGTATGTTGAGGTCACAATATCTTAGCTTTCGAGATAACATTTTCATTAACTAACAATAAACAATATTTTATTTCAATTTCTTCAAATCAAAACAGAACGTGGGTCCAGGATTGCTGATGTTTTTGGAATTCGTCTCTTTATATAGCATCTCGTCCTCAAATTGTCTCATTAATTGTTTGTAAAAAAAAACCTTAATTTACCATTATACTTTATAAATACTGCATAATTATTACAATCGTATGTATGATATGTTTCAGAATATTGATTGGAGAGAACAAATTAAAAATGTACCGGAGAACAGTGAACCTGATTGTACCAAAGGTCATAAATAAATTGTCCACCTCAACTAGTCACCGTCTCGTCGGAAGTCTACAATTTAAGAACACAACAGCAGGGGTTCCTTCAAGATCATTGCCCGTCTGCTTTTGTCCAACTTCACTCCACAATAACAGTTATTATCACAGCAGAAGCAACAAAAGAAAGTCGCTCGGAAACAACAATCTAGTCTTTCACGTTCCAATTCAAACTCAAGCTAATTTACTCTCTAGGAGGTTTTTTAGTAGTAGTAAAGATGCTAAATTACGACAAGATGATGAGTTGACTGAGGAAGAGATTAAAGTTCTGGACGAGCTTGAAAGAGAAGAAGCGAGATTTAAAGAAGAGCAGGATAAACAATTATCTGAATTATCAGAAGAAAAAGATTCGACGAGTACTACTAGACTCAGACAATCCGTTTCACAAGAATTCGTGCCTTTTGAAAATCAACAGAGAATCATTCAGGATGTTATCGAGCAAGTTTGGAATCCTATGCCCGAACCGGAGAAAGTGGAGTACGAACCTCCAGAAGAATTTCTCCAGCGTAATGAACTGACATTATTATAGCTTTGGCTGGCCGTGGTAATATTATAATAATTATTTATTTCATTTGCAGGTGGAAAAACTGGAGTATTTGACTTGGGGGAGCTGGTAGACCTTTTGGGAGAAGAAAATGCTAATGAAATTGTAGCCATCAGCTTGCCTAAAGAAATTGACTATGCTGACCACATGCTTATCGTTACTGCAAGGTTCGTCCTAAATAAAACAAAAAAACTTAAATCCCTTTATTTATTTTATTTATTGAATTTTAAGGAACCCCAGACATCTTATGGCTTTAGCTACGTATGTTCGGAAACGCTATAAAATGAAAACCCTCAAGGGAACCGATGTTATTCCTAAAATTATTTCAGAAGACTTTAGTCAAGGTTGGATAGCACTGGATTTGGGAAATATTATACTACACATTTTTATGCAAAAACAACGGGATTTATATGACTTGGAAGTGCTTTGGACGGTCGGACCGCTATTTGATGATTTATATAATGCCAAAGACCCAGAAATTATTCAAATGTTGAACCTCATGAAGTAAACTCGTATGTAGAGAAATGTTATTTAATAAAGATGTAGGATGAGATCATTTTACAAAGGTCAGAACAGCGTGTTTATTATTTTATTGGCTTTCATTCGGAACGAAATCTTCGGTTTTGGAACATATATATATATAAAACAAACCCGGGCAGTTGTTCTTTACATTTGAGTAATTTAGATTAAATTCGTTTAGCTAGCGCAGTGTAAACAGCAGAAGTCTAAACTAACAAGTGACGACTTCTTAAGGATAGTTGCGAATGTTTGTTTACCCTTAACATGTGAAATTAATGAAGCTAAAACAACTGAATAATATGCTACAACAAATGGTTCGAAAACTGGGATTAATTACATCCGAAGGGCCACAAATTTCGTTTCTTATGTACTTACATTTAACAATACCGCAACTTTCGCCGTAATATTATTCAATTTATGCTTCTTTTACGGATGAAAGTCTATAAACAATTTAGATGATACTTAAGCCTACACAATATAACGAAGATTATAACATATTTTATGAGCATTGTACTAGCTGTTAAGATGACAGAAGATGAGATTGTCTTAATTACTGGAATCATTAACGATGGTAGCCGTAAGTTCCGCCACCGCCACCACCAGCAGGTCGTCCAAACTGATGGTAACGTGAACTTCCGCCTCCTCTCTGAGTTGGAACACCGCCACCGCTAAAGAACATGTTGAATATCTGGTTAGCTTCATAAGGGTCGTAATAGGAACCACCTCCTCCACCACCCGAACACGTGTCATTTAGGTCATGACCCTGGTCGTAACGATTCCTCTTTTTGGGATCGGAAAGCACTTCATAGGCTTCCCCAACATCTTTGAACTGTTTTTCTTGTTCTTTCTGAATTCCCTCAGCCGAAGTAGCATGTCGATCTATAAGCAGTTTTAGAAAAAATATTGATTAGACACTACTAAACTGTATTATTATCGGTAGCACTGGTTTATTCTTACCAGGGTGATGTAACATTGCACGTCGTTTATAGGCTTTACGGATTTCATCGTCTGACGCGGTCTTATCCACATGTAAAATCTTGTAATAATCTTTCCTCTTTGCCCGTTTGGCTGACTGCTTAGCGTTATGTATCTCATTCTTTAATCCTCTCTGTGTTGGATCCAGTTTAAACGCAGCCTTAAAATAAGAATTTTTGACATTATTATTTACACTTTAGAAAAATTGAACGAAAAATTGTAAAATAGGGTATTTATAATACCTCAAAATCACGAACAGCTTCTTCATGCATCTCCTTAGCATTATGTACATTAGCTCGGTGAATGAATGCCTTGTAATATCCAGGATTTAGTTCAATTGCCCTGTTACACTGGCTAATTGATTCGTCGAGATCGCTTTGTTTCTGGGCTATTAAAGCCAAATTAAACGCAAGCTTGGATTCAATGGTAATCTGAAATAAGTAAAAGGGTGTTGTTGAAAAATATTTTAAATCCAATTCAAACTGGATTCATGCAAGGTAAAACTCACGTTCTTCATGTCTCCAGACTTTACAGCATTGATGCAATCGGTATAAATAGCCTTTGCTTCATTCATTTTTGTGGACTTGTATAGCGATGCTGCCGATTCTCGTTGATCTTTAATTTGTTTAATTTTCTAGAATGAAACAACATTTTATAAATTAAATTAGTAAAAATTTCTGATAAAAAATATTAATCGTTTTGGTTGAAAGTAACTTACCCGGTAAAGACCCAAGCAGCGGTTGTTATCTGGTGCAAACGTCAGCCCCTGCTTTAGAAATTGAATAGCTTTTTCAAGGTTGTCGGATTGATACAGACACACGGCTCGAATACAAATGGCCTCAACAGAGTGGTTATCGATTTGAAGCACCTCCCTGAAATTGAAACGCTATATTAATACGATAAAGTGTAGAATAAGTTGAAATGTCGTAAAATACATACGTGCAAACATCTCCTGCTTCAATAAATCGACAAAGCTGCATGAGGGCTTCAGCCTTTGCGATTTTGAGTTTACAATCACCAACGGCAATGTCAAGGGCTCTTTCAGAAAGATAGACGATTTTACGGAAATCCTTTTTCCTACTGGAAGACTCCATTTCGTTTAGGAACTGTTGTAAAAGTCCGAGCTTCCTTTTCTCTTCAGTCAAGTCCAACTTGAGACCGCCTTTCTTTTCCACCAGAGCAATTGCATTACTGCATGCCAACACATCTCCCAAAGCCAATGTTGATCGAACCAAACGCAGATAACCCTGCAAAACACAAACATTCAGTTGTTACAGTAGATGCTTTTTTATATAGTTTAAATGTTTTGAAACTTGTTCTTTATATCGTACTTTGTCATAGTTTTCGTCAAGTTGGAGTGAAATGCGAGTATCTCCAAAAGCCTCCTGATACTTTTTCAGCATCATGAAACATGCGGCTCGATTTCCATAATACGATGCTTCGGACGGTACAAGTTCTGTAACATAACAATTGTTATTTTAAAATTCAAGTACGTACTACTTTAAAGAGTAATTGTTTGTAAAGCTTAAAGTTACCTATCGCCTTTGTGTACATCTGCAAGGCTTGGGTGTACTCTCCCTTTTTAAAGTGATCGTTCCCCATCCTTCTTCGATCTTCAGCAATTCTGCAACAAATGATATAAATTACAAATTAGCTGTGAAAAATTTATATATTTAATTTGTATCACACAATGACTCGAAAATGAGGGTACGCTTACTCTCTTTTGGGGACTGGCTCAACTTCGATAAGTTCAGGAAGGTCTGAGTCGGCCACTTTAATTTCTTCGATTTCGTCGTCCTCTTCATCAATTCCGAACTCAGAAACCATGTCTTCATCCTCGGATTCATCATTCTCATCCTCATGTGTTAGGTCAATACATTCGGGCTCTCCAGAAGCAGCGGGTCGCTTTCGAGGCCTAGATGATCCAATGATTTCTAGTTCTTCGCTTCCACTAGTTCGACTAGATGAGTGTCCAGGACTTCCAGTGATTATCTCATCGTCAGCTTCCATCTTCATATGCCCATATACGTCCCCACCACCCATTCCAACCCCAGCGTCGTCTACGTCCATCTTTCTGAGGTTATGCAAAATTCTCGAGAGACGTGTTTCGGTGACTGATGTAGAGTCGTTCGAGTCGTCCTCCAAGCAAATGAGCTCTGTAGGTCCCGTTGGTGCCTCAAGTTTAGTAGAACGACTGAGTTTCGTAAACGGATGGAATTCTCCGAGACAGAATACTTCTTCTTCTATTGAATACAAAATAAAACACTGCAAATAATCGATAAATCACCTTATCATGGACATTTGTTGTCAAGGTATGTGAAGGTTAACGTTTATTGGGGGACAAGCATACTGGGATTACTGGGAAAGATATCAGTGTTGTTCTCTGCCTTTACATAAACTGTATGTACAATTTATTCACAGTTTAGGAAACGTAGGACAATTATGAATATTATGATTAACAAAGGGGAGTGGACAACGGATAAGCACTTGTTTGCTTTGTTACGTCACTATATTGTTTGTTCTAGAATGTTCTGTGAATGATAAAATTTGATTTATTATTATTACCTGGGGTTTGTTGTGGAAATGGCCTTTTCCTCGTACCACGGAGGAAACTCGTGGAACAGGCTCCTTGAGGGATAAGTGAGTGCTCAATTTTAAAGGAATTCGACAATCCCAAATTAAGGAATCCCCAAATTAATTAATTAATTCGAGGAGAGAAAAATTTCAGCAACACTCTACGAGCAAGTATTGTGAGAAAGAGATCAAGGATTTGTTGCTTTTCACTGAGGCAGCTGAGCGCGAGGGTATAATTTACAATCTCAGGAAACGAAACTCTTTTATTCAGTGCTCAATAGTAGGCTAGTAGCCCGATTGCCCAATCTCTATTTCTAGCCTTATTGCTATTATACAAATAGCAAACATACGGCGGTTTAAAATCACTATTAGCCTTGGGTACAAGCAAACTGGATGAAAGAATTGATTGTTGGATAGGAGGGGGCATCATCAGCAGTCTCCCATTGCCCTTTCTACTAATCAGATTTTGAGACAAAGAAAATATTCTCAAATTCTACAAAACATTATTTACATCTCAAAATAAATGAAAATGCTATATTCTATTACTAGATTGTTGAACATTATTATCATACAAACATATAAATCATTTGTGAAGATAAAAATACTGAGCAAGATTTTAATTCGGCAGAGTGGAAGGTTGAGCTATTTCATGATCATGATTTTTCCTTAATTTGATTTTTCACCTTTTTTTTTAAACCGGCCCAATTTTGATATTTCATGCAATCATTTTCGAAAGTTATATTTTTCTTCATGAATTTTGGTTTCGACATTGAACAACGATTGCCATTGCCACCTACCGCTGCTGCAGTTTTATGCTTTTAAAATCGGTCCAGTCCTTATCACAAGATTTGCAGAGATCGGAGCAAACGGATTGGTGTGAAATTCGAAAGCTCTGAATTTCCTGGTTCTTCAAGCCGACATTGAGCTTTATTTACATTTCATATAAAATAACTCATAAAAAAAAAGACACGGAAAGTCATATTTGAGGTCGGACTGACAATGTTTTTTTAATTAGCGTAATTACCCTCTAATTGGCTCCTTACTGTAATAACAAACAAAACAACTTTTATCCACCACTACCAACCGGCTGCTATTTTATATATTTCCCTACAGGCAAAAAAAAGTGGTGAATTGTTGGGAAATAAGTTGAACATTTAAAAGTTAAAATACCTTACACTCATAAACATTCATAGATCCATTAAAAAGAGCAGCAAGAGTTCCAGAATTCTTTTTACTACTTCCTTCATCTCCTCCCCAATTATAATTATCCCATCATAACACATAACAATAACAATACTTTTTTATAATACTATCCATTATCTTAAGTAACTTTAAAGGTCCAGTCGTCCGATCCATTAAGAACCTTCCACTACGTCCAATAGAAATCAGTGTCTCTCATCATCTTATCTCATTCCACACATTTCCAGATTATTTTACAATTGTGATTTGATTTTACTTCCACTTTCGTACTTACATAATAGGGCTAGCTAATACATTTTGTTATACAGAAAATTAGGAGAGTATTATTTGAAGCAGAGATGAAGAGTACGATATGAAGAATATTGGCATCTAGTCGCCACGAACTAACAGTTTTTAACTAGAACCCAAGGACTGATAAGCCATTAGCTAAAGCAGTATTATTATTACTATTATTGAGAAAAGTATCTCTTCTTGAGGCTAAATATTGAAATTTAAACTAAAATGGGGAATAAGAATAGTTGTTGTGCCTGGCGAGGGAGTCGGAGGTCATTATCAGATGGCAAATCTCATCATTGGTCCAAACATGACAAGGGTATGGACATGGACGAGTACCCAGGACATGACCCCGGTGGAGGAGATACCATGACACGAGAGGAAAGTGGACCCAACCTCCAGCACATTAGTGAGAGAGAGCCGGATGATATTGGGAAAGACCCTTCTGTCCATCCGTCAGCCACTACGCTATTCATCGAAAAGTCCAAACGGGCTATTCAAAGTAAGTCCAATCAATAAAAGTTATGAATATGTATGATGTTTAACAATCTCTGTTGTCATTTCAGATGGGATGATAAGAAAGAAGAGTATGAACCAGGTGAGGTTTTTGTGAATTCTTGCACACAAAAAAGTTTGAATGAGTTAATGATTGAAAACTATTGTGTCTGGTCTAGATACATGAGCCGAGTCCAATGAAGAAAAGCTCATCGTGTTCTACGATATTTCTGGATGATTCGACAGTATCTCAACCCAACCTTAAGAATACCCTCAAGTGTTTAAGTCTGGCAATTTATTACCATATTCGAAACCGAAACTCGGAGCGAGCGATGGACATATTTGATGAGCGACTCCACCCTCTATCTAAAGACGGCCCACCTCCGGATGTACATAACCCCGAGCATAGGCAGATCTATAGGTACTTGTTCACACACTGTGGCTATTCTACTTCTAACTAATTAGGTTAACTAATGAATTTGAATGAATAGGTTTGTGAGGACTCTATTTAACGCAGCTCAGCTCACTGCTGAATGTGCTATAATTGCTCTAGTCTACTTGGAACGGCTGCTTACTTACGCCGAGATGGATATCATGCCGTCAAATTGGAGGCGGATGGTTCTTGGATCTGTCTTACTCGCTTCCAAAGTTTGGGATGATCAAGCCGTATGGAATGTTGACTATTGTCATATTCTAAAAGACATCAGCGTAGAGGACATGTAAGCTACTACTACTACTAATTACTGATGAACTTTGGTATGTTAATGCAATGCTATGAAAAATGTACAGGAATGAACTGGAGAGGCAGTGTTTGGAGCTGCTGCAATTTAACATTAACGTTCCATCAAGCGTATACGCCAAGTACTACTTTGACTTACGAACACTGGCAGAGGCAAATGACTTAACTCTTCCACCCGAACCACTTAGCAAAGAAAGAGCCCTGAGATTGGAAGCAATGTCAAATACTGCAATGGGCATTCGTGATAAGTCTACCGCTCCTGCTACGCCTGATGCTTCTGGAATGGTAGTGAACTGTTGGAATGGAATTAATGGGACACCACGACGATGGAACAGTTTAGAGGCTCTGACAGGAGGACCAAAGCCCAGTGCAGCCATTCTCTCATGAGTTGCCTTTGCCAGAGCTAATCAGTGATTTTTTGTTGCTGCAACTACTACTACACTACTGGATGGGATATTAACTAGGGATGAACTTCTAGTCTATGTGATGAGATGAAGCATGCGGTCCGAACTCTGCTGACTTATCATGATGCCAATTGTATGACTTGTCAATTAGTTTTCTATTCTTAACCATTGTGTCAAAAATCCGTACTTAGACTTAAACTACAACTATGATGAACTACCTTAGAGATTACTTCAAGACTTAACTGACTAATATTACGAGCTATAGTGTACACTAGGCGGTAATTTAAGGACTAGAAATAAGGAACTCAACACAAGTTATTTTTATGGTTTGGTTTTTGACATGTATGGTAGGTTTATTTAGTTCTATCCGAATAAATTGAATGTGAAGTAACAATAAGATTTGGAAATTAATGAAAATAGTGAAAGATAGAGTCTAAGGGAAAATAAGGAAAAGCTAGATCTAACATGTCTAAGCTACAGATGAGTTGGTAGGATCATCACTGCATACCTGAAGAGTGGGTGGGGAGGTCATCAGCGTGTTGTAGTAGGTGGATGGAAGGTCATCAGAAAAGTGGCAGCTACTAAGTCGGGTCGAATCAGCATCGGCCACCTTATACACACACATAGGGAAACATATAAGCAACCATTACATTAACAAGCCTGCAGTCGACCCCAATTGACACTATTGATAAGCAGTTCATTAACAGCTCTGATGGCAAGGGCAGGGAGGGACGGATCCCTCAGGATGAACTCCAACCATTTGACAGCTAGCATTTTCAACTCGAGATGAGAAACGGGATGCCCAAAAGTTGCTGTCAGTAGTAGGACGAATGCATGACATGCGACCCTTGTATCTGCAGAAGGCGAGACATAATACACAAACCAAGTCAGCTCAACAGATTTTTCAAGTACAAATCAAAATATCTGGCCAGACGAATTACACAACTGTCACCGCGCAATAGTGTCAAATGGGTCGCTGCGAGAAACAATAAAACAAAATCAACCCCCTTCTCCTTGTCCGCCGACCGAAGTGTTGTAGCATTAGCCCTTAAAGTTAGATAACAACCAACTCGTGCAAAAACGTATACGCATAGAATAATAGGCATTAATAGGACATGATGCATCTGAGACTACGGGGCTAAAATTGCATAATCCGCCTGACCATGGTTAGCTAAATTTAAATCTACCTTTCAGAAATAGGTGCTAATGGGGCGACACTCAAATCGACGGACCAGGGAAGTGTCTTTGCAGAACTAGTATGCCAAGCTGGCATTCGCCTAAGATTACCACGACCACCACATGAAGACTTTTGGGGGCAAGATCTTGGAGGCATTGGCCGGACGGTCGTGAAGCACATGCCATTCTGCTTTGGAGGACAGTTACTTGGACAGCAATTGTCAATTCTTGGAGGGCTTGGCCAGGAAATCGGCATGGGACAGTTTTCACTCTGCTGTTGCATGGGTCTTTGGGTTGAAGGGCATTTGATACTGACCACTGTTGGTTTTGGACAACACCTTAAATACAACAATGTCATGCCCGTTAATAAGCAAGCAGATAGTATGCAACTAAGATACCTCAACTCAAGGATAAGATGTTGAATACCTCGAATCAGGCTGAGGACATGCAGTTCCGCAAGTTTGAACTGGTGGACAGCAAAGCGATGGAGGGCACTTGGGCTGGCATGGCTAACAACACAAATACTATCTACATTAGCAAATACCTACTTGACTTGAAAAAGCTTATACCGGTTTAATTACCTTCACTATGACACAGCATGGGGGCAAAGGATTGCAACTTTCAGGATTTGATAAAGAAAAGCAAACAATTAGTTCTAGAATTCTAAAGCCTTTGAAAAAAGATGTATATGAATGATTTTTACCAAGGAATGGGACACTGATTGTTGCCTGCAGGTCGACTAGGGGGTGGACAACAGTTGTTGCGAATAGGCCGCACTAATAGTTAGAAAGCAAAAGCTACATACAATGATCCATTGAAATCAAAAAGTTAAATAAAAACTGCATAAAGGCTAACCCACCAATCATAGCTGGACTTGGACAAACTGGTCCACAGCAAGACTGCTGACGAGGGGGTTTGCAATTATCGGGCATTACACACGGTAAATCACAACATTTCGGTGGACACATCGGAGGACTAACAACCAAAGCCATTTTCTTACAACATACGGGAGGACAGCATGGAGGAGGGATGAAACACTTGCGGCTAGTACAATGAGATATAATGCTTTCAATTTTAAACTCTAAATCTAAATCTGTAATGAAATGCTTTCAAAGTGTGTACCTCGGTTTTATACAGGGATCTCATCATTGACCAAGCAGGGTATAGAATAGAATTGAGAGAGAGAAAAAAACTACTGAGTGACACCTTCTATTTAACAGTATGGTTAAAACCTATCAAATCATACCTGGACAGCAAGGAGGTGGGCAACAGACCTTTGGAAACATTGGCATTTGGGGACAACGCGGAGGGCATGGCTTCATGGGTTGACAACATGGCCTAGATGAATCTAAAGATGGAATGGTTAAATGAGAGGATGCCACTAACTGAATGACGATAGGAAAGCTAGTAGTAGTATGGTAAATGACCTGGTTGCTGCAATGCGAGTCTTGGACTTGGACAACACGGGGCCTGTTTGCACGGGCTACTACAACAAGACGGCTGAGGGGGTTGACAAGAAGGGGGTTGACATGATGAACGCTGCTGATTATTACCTCCACAGAGACCGTAAACCTTACAAAGCCAAACATTTCGTTCACAAAACCATCTACGTTGGTAATCAAAGCCTAAGAGCTTTCCCATTTTAACTTCCTCTTCACACTATGTAAATACCCCGTTGGAAAATTGATAGACAGGAAGGATGAAAAATAATAGAAAGTCAAGTTAGTATTCTCCCGAATCAAGTAAGACCAATGGAATTGTAAATTGAAATCAAATATGATTTTAAAAAAAACTAGCACAAACCCTTTCGTAAGATGGAATAAATGGCTTGTAGCATACTTTCTTTCGCTGATTGCAACAAAGTTTTTGATAGCACGGGTCTTGCATCATGGTATTTACATTACAAGTATTCTATGTAAACATTTGAAATGGAATATTAATATCGAAAGGAAAATCAAAGATTGGTCATTCTCATCAAACCCACCCACAACTATTCAATATATGTACCCCATACAGTTACATATAAATATACACTTAAAGTAACCTGTAATAAATAAGTGTACAAAAAGCAAACGGCACAAAATAGAGCAAAAGTATACAAGAGTGTACAGATAACAAACATGCAAAGGGTGAAAAGTTAAGGGCAGAAAATACCAAGAATATGACACGATGAACGAAAAGATGATGATAGATGCATACTGTAGAGTTCAAAAAGTTAAAGCAGAAAAGTGAGAGATAGAAAGCTCAGGGGTTGAATGAAGATGTGATGAAAACTAGAGTGCTTGAAGTGAGAAAAGGAAAGCAAAAGTGAATGGCGAAGAAGATGAGATAGTAAGCACGAAGACATGCATGAAAGTAGAAGAGTGAAAGCCAGAATTTTCATGAAAACAGTAACAAAATTCTAAATGATGACAGATGAATTCATGAATAGCAATGCAAGAGTAATTTTTAGCAGAAAGTTTACAGAATATGAAAACTAATGAAAATATGCATGTGACGAAAAGAAAGATAGGGAAAGCCAGGATTTTTATGAAGACAGAAAGAAGTTGCACGGTTAAATAAAGATAATGAAGGCAAGGCTAGAGTGATTTTCAGAAGAAAGTAAGCCGAAAATATGGATAAGAACAGAAAGTGAAAGTCAGGATTGGTAATCGAGAAAAGAGAACAGTGAAGTAAGAATTTTCATGATATAGGAATAAAGTGCTATAGCGTGACCAACGCCAAAGAAATGCATGAATACAAGGCAAGTAACTTTCAAAAGAAAGCATACAAAAACGTGCGCCAGAAGCAATGTGGAAAAGTGAAAGCATTTTCAGTCTGACAAATGTAATGCGGGAGAAGGAAAGCAGCAAATTAAAATGAGGATTTTCAGTAAGATATGCGGGAGCTGCTTTGGGACTGACGAAATGCATGAATGGAAAGATGACAGGAGAAAGTAGATACACTCAAATATGCACAAAAACAAAAGCAAGTTGGAATTGGGTGGTTGAGAATGGCAAGCGAAATTCATGAATGGTGAAAGGTGACAGGATAAGTGGTAAGAGAGCCAAGAAAATTTATGCATAAGAAGGTTGAAGGTGAAAATGAGTAGTGAAAGTGGCAAGGGTGCCGAAAAAGATAACGAAAATTGTATTTTGACTTACCCCGGCTCCAGCTCCACCGCCACCACCACAGCAAGACATGTCGATCAAAGATTAGGAGGATGAAGAAGGGATGAAAGAAAGGTCCGAATTGGGATTAGGCCTGGAGACGAAAATTTGGGTAAGAAAATTTAGACAGAGAATTTAGAAGGGGAGGAAGAGGAAGAAGGGATGTTCTCGGCTCAAAATTCAGGAACGGAATAAGAGAAAATCCTCTGCTTTCTCCTTTTATCTCCACTTTCTCCTCCCCATTTTGAGGAATTCAACCAATAAGCGCCTAGGTTACAAATACTTTCATCCAATCACAACCACTTTCTCTTCTCACCGAGAAATGAACTTTTCCTTTTCTCCAATTTTACTTTTCATTTTCCTCTTCCGTTTTCGCAAAATTTTCACCAAATTTTCACTACATTTTCATGATTTTCATGCAGATTTTCACGATTTTCACGATTTTCATGCACATTTTCAAGATTTTTATGATAATGTTCATAGATCTGAGAGTTAATTTCAGATTTTTAGGTGAGTTCATGAATTTTGTAGGATTTTCTGACTGTTTGATGCGATTTTCATGAGAATTTTCATACTCTTCCGAACAGTTTTGATAACCTCATTTTCAGGATGATGATAAGCTACGTTTCTCATGATTTGCAGACCGTCAACTCTCATTATCCAGTTTTCATTGCTGTTTTCCTTTTCAGAGGGAAATGACCTCTTTCGATTTCTCTAATTAGGCGAATATTTCATTCTCGATTTTCGTTTTCCACCAAATTTACTATAGATTTGTATGAATTTTCGCAATTTTTATGCAGATTTTCGAAAGTTTGATGATAGTTGAACACTATAATTGAAATTTCAATAGAATTTGGGAATCATGAATTTTATGGAGGCTGTCAATATTTTGATGATTTGTTAATGATATAATTGGAGTGTGACTCAATCAAGTTGTGCAGGGATGTTTTGGGGTATAACATTTCCTGAAATTTCCATATTTTGAATTTTTCGCATTGAAATTTCATTGAATTTAATTTTCATTTGCGAGAAATGAACTCTTCGATTTCTCTATTATTTTCATAATTCCCCTGTAAGTTAATTTTGAATTTAGACTGAATTTCGTGATTGAAAACGATGTTAACATTTTCTTCATAATTTTCAGAAACAATTTATAATTCTTTTGGAATCCCTGGATAAAATTCTCATTTTATTTTAACCATCCGTTGTTTACGACATTTAACCAAAATCCTGATACCATATTTGTATTCTTGAGATGTGGTTGTGGATGCATTGTGAAGAAAAAAAGTAGACATGAAAATCAGCAAAAATTTTGCTGCAAAATTGATTATCTTGAATGATTCGAAAAATTTTATAGGAAAAAGATGGTGAAAAAGAAACAGGAAAAGTTCATTCAGATAAATTGGAAAGAGAAAACTGTGCGTAAAATAAAGAATTGGTATAAAATGAGGCAAAACTCTCGGATTGGTTGGAAAATCTGCATTAGCAATTATTTACATACAATTAGCCTGTTGATTAGTGATGTGTACAACAAAGGCTATGGACATCATTAAAGTTATGAGGTTGAAAATATTTCGCTTCAATATTGAACAGATTGTACCATTAGAATGATATTCAACCATTTCTGCGATTAAATTGGCAGTGAGAAATATTGTTATCTAATATTATGGAAATAAAACGACTTGGTTGACTACAATAATTTAGATTCAAGTTATACCTTTATTTTGAGAATTTTATTTAATATGTGACTCCAATTTTCTACATCTTTGTTCATTAACATGTGATTCTCTATTAGGTGAACTATTGAGTTGGTATCAAATAAAACTTGACCTGGACTTAATCCCTTATTTACATTATAATCTGAATCCTGACGACTATTCCAAATTCGCTCAATCATATTTATAAATATTGAATAGTCCATCCCATGATTAGCCTGGAGAATGATTTGACACTGGTCAAAAAATCCGTCCATAGAACTTAAATCTTGGATTTCAACTCTGACCTCTTCTAAGGCTTGAGTAAGTTGATTCCATACGTGGTATATATTGCAACCGTTTAACCAATTATGGTTTATTGAGATCGTATCTGTCTGATTCCATACGATGTGGTACCATCCGGAAGGGACGAAAATAATTTCTCCAGCATTTTGAATTATTTCAATAAAATCTTTGTCTTTCACTCCAGGATTTTTGTAATCATATTTGATTTGACAATTTCCTTGTATGAATTGTCGTTCGTTTCCTGGAGGATAGAGTCGCCATTTCTTTTGTCCTACGACATTAGCCGACCAACTGAATGATCCATAGACATCAGAATGAAACGGCGTCCAAGATCCTTTCGGCCCCATATAGGCAAAACGAAAGTCATCATCTTCATAGTTGCTTATCTCGTTCAACCAGTCGGAACGGAAGTAGATTGGAGTAGTGTAAGGCTTGTAGTCAACTTTCTTTGAATCTTTTACAATATGCCAGTCCTATAATACCAATATATATAGAATTGATTATTATTCCTTCTTTGTATAAATATATATGTGGATTGCTATAAATCTTTTTGACCTTAAGATAAAGACAAGGCATAGACGATGGATAACCGTTTTCAATATATTTAATCCAATAGTTGATATAGTCCTTGATTTTCATATCCTCACATTCCATGCCTCCATATTCCATAGACATTTCATCTTTAATTTGAGTGACAGATACAGAGACATCGCCTATTCCATGAAAAATAGTTAAAATTCAATGCCCGCACAAGAAGTTGAAAATATGCTAAAAGTGAAAGTTCACTTTCACCTTCACCTACCGTATAAGTTTTTGAGAAAGTCAAAGTTAATTTCTCCATCTGGTTTAACCCAATCTTTGCGGGATGCCCAATTGGCAGTTACATCTTGTGAGAATAGACATGGTCGGTTGGTCATTAAATAATTTGTGAAAAATTCCTCATACGTTATTTCATTTCCACTGAAGATCGGAATCTTTGGGAGAAAGTCTGATGATGTAACTTTGTTCATACAGTCACTCATTACAAGATGTTTAGACAAGTTCATTATAGTTTCCATATTATACAGAAAAGTGTTTATTACTTTGCATATATATAGAGGCTATTGCTATACAAAGAAAGATGACAAAAACCCGGAAGTCAGACCAAAACTATTTTATAGATGTTTTGATTTCACATAATGTTAGGTACTGTAAGCCGCCAAAAAGTATGAATACACGTGGGAGCTTTAACATGATAATAATAAACCATTTGTTCAAAAACGACAAAAGCTCTGTAATTTATTCCTAACATTTCGTAAGATATTTTAATGACAATCATGAAGATATACGAAACTAAAACGAAGTAATGGGTGCTGGAGAAAGTAGAAGTATAATATTAGGTAACTCGAAGTCGTCGTGCATCAGTAAAACCGAGAAGAAGAAGAAGACTGATTTCATTTGTATTTGCAAACCCACGACGAGAATAATGCAGTCTGAAGAAAGAAAGCAGAAACGGAAGGGAAAGAAAGCTTCTGACGCTGCTATAAAACAAAGTGATTCTAGTAGTGCTGCTGCTGCTGGGGACAACAACTTGCTTACAAGGTTCCAACTCTTATCTATGGATACAACCAAGAATGAGGTCAGGAGGGTTTGTTGATCTCTATAATATTTAATCGCATTGACTTTGTCATTTGAAGGCTAATCGATTGTCGATTTTATTTATTGCAGATATTACCTAAAGAAGAAAGTCGACTTCCACAACCGAACGTGCTATACTACGGCTGGTTCTTCAACAATGAAGTGTCCCTATTAATTAAAGAAATTGCATACACTTATATGACAGAGTGCCTTGAGAATGTGCAGCAATTCCAGAGATTCATGCGTGACGCTTGTCAGCCACATGAAATTTCAGGTATGGAATAGTATGGATAAGAAAATGAATATTATTGTGTTTATTTGATGTAAACTAAAGTTGACAAAGTCAAATTTTCTATTTACAGATCCTCTCACCTTTTACAGAAGGCCGAAAAAATTGAAGCTGTCAGAAGAATTGGAATATCATATCACAGCCAAGTTTTTAGACCGGAAGCCAAACCCTGAATACACAACAATGGTTGAACCCTTTATAGGAAAGATATTTAAAATACACATTGTAGGTCTCTACTTTACCCAAAAGAGTTTCGGAGTTCGAGTGAAGCTAACTGACGCCCAAAAAATCATGTTTGATGAAAGGGAAGGTACGAAGGATAGGATGAGTGCCTCTAAAACACCCTTGGAGTCAGGCTTAAATGATGTGAATAATATCAACTGTTTCCAAAACACCATTCAAGAAGAATTAGCCAACTATAAATCAAATTCGAAAGCGAAAAATCCGAAATGCAAATCTCGTCTTCATTCCCGGTTTGCAAAAAAAGGAGTCGCGCTTCTACCGCTGGAGCCAAACGATGTTCAACCACCAACAAGTTCACGAGCTCATATAACGATTGGTTGCGCCCCTAATATTAAAGCTGTACAAACTGGAATCGATCTGCTGGACATAATCGATTTGGAACATCGATCGGGTTCATCCACTTCTGTCTTTCATCAAGATTATTTAATTGACGGGGGAACGCTTAGGCAGTTTGGACTATTTGGAGACGCTTTTGTAATTTATCCTTGTCATGAAATCGTTGCTGAAGCCACTTTTAATGTGTACAGCTAATTTGCAATTAATCTAAAATTACTGAATCAAGCAAAATTATGAAAATCAATCAATTTTTACATTCTGTTTTATTCATATGCTGACCTGTGATATCATTGAAGGAAACGGGGATTTATTTTTTATAAATAAAACAAACCCTAAACACAACAATAATATTACTTGACTGATTTCCTCAATTTGATTTAAAATTCACGAAACATGCAATTTAAATTGTTAATTGTTCGCAAAAGTTAATTTTTCTGGCTTGTCTCAAATTTTTTAAAGCCATTGAGTAGTGTCAGATATTTTTGTGGTAAATTTAATTCAATATTTTTATGGAATTTTTAAAATTTAATTTGCCATTGTCACTTTGTTAATTGACTTTGATTGTTGAACTTTTTAGCATGAGGAATCAAACCGGCTGAAAGTCTAATTATAATATCCGTAAATACAATGGAAAAGTTAGAAAAATAGAAGAGCGAAAGAAAGCAATTCGTCCGTTTAGACTACGTAGATAGTCACACAATTTGCACTTTGTACTTACTACTGATAGTCTTAATTTGTAATTGTAATATTCTAATCTCAAATCTCCGGTTGATCGAGAGAACTATAAAATATTCTAATCAATCGTCGAACTCAGTTATATTTATGCATAATGTCTGGTCAGAGTAGTAGTAGTAGTCAAATCTCATCCTTAATCCTCCTGCTCAGTTTATCCACAAGGGTCTATTCGTCCCTTGGGCCTTCGATCGGTGATGTAGCTGTGGATGAATTATCTCCTACGTCAAATAGTCAAATTACAACTAATCCAGCATGTCAAGCAGAAGTGACGAGGATCTGTGGAAAGAAACCCGAGAATCTGTCTGACCTAAGGGCTCTGGAGTGCATACTTAATCAAAAGGTCTAATACTAATACTAATAAAATTAAGGGAGGCTGAATGTTTACATTTTTTAATCCTTACTGATTTATTTTAGCGAAATGAAGCGGAAGAGATATCGGACACTTGTAACCACGCGTTGTGGTTGTACCGGAAGAGTATCACGGAGGAAGCTGGATTCTTGAAACTTGTTGACCAAGATTGCATAGAGGATTTGAAAAAGACAAAATGTTGGACTCCGACTGAGAGAGAAGTGAGCGGATTTAATCTTGTCACTTGCCTTATTGACAAGAAGGATAAGATAGAAAAGACTCGCTGTCAAGATCTTATTACCAGTCTGGAAGGAGTTGTATTTAGTGACTATGAGATGATTGAGCGCTTTGCAACCCATTGTGAAGACGATATCAAGACTTATAAATGTGGGAGGAACGATATGGGCCTTTCACAACTGAAAAAAGTATGTCATTACTCAAGTTGTCAGAACTTCTTAGTCTATAAAATTATTAAAATTACGTTTCGGTCGGTTACTCATAATCCCGTCGTTTTTAACTTTATCTAGCTACCTCATTCGCAAGGAAAGACGATTGAATGCTTATCAGACAACATTCAAAGGCTCAAAGATCAATGTGCACTAGAGATTTTGAGAATTGCGGAGGTAAGGATTTGAAAAATTTAACACACAAGTTTTGGACTTTAGGGTTTAAAAAAGCTTAATTCGATTCGATTTCAGCTTCAAGTTGATGATTTTCATTTGGATAGAGCACTATATTTTGCTTGTCGGGACGATCGTGAAAAGTAACCAGGAAATTATATTTATTTTGATGTAATTCTATGAATGATCTAGTTAATTTTTTTAACTGATTGAATGTATGTTTGAATTCAACAAGGTTTTGTTCGAGTGCTCAAGCTGGAAATGGTCGGGTTTATAAATGTTTGCTGAGGCACAAAGTGGAACAAGAAATGAGTAACGACTGCAGGGAACAAATCTATAGAAGGCAGAAATTAGGATGGCAAGACTATCGAGCCAGTGGAATCGTCAGCTCTTGTCGAAATGAAATTAAAAAGTACAAATGTCGACGAGGAGTTAGTTCTAGTGACAAGCATGTGCGGCTCTCGCAAATTTTGCTGTGTTTAGAAAATGAGGTTCATAAAGGACAGGAAATCAATGGAGAGTGTTTGGATGAAATTAAACAACATAGAAAATCTTTGATGGAAGACTATCGTGTGACACCAGAAGTCCTATCCGCCTGTACTGCTGATAAAGAAAGGTTCTGTTCAGATAAAGGAATTCACGGAAAGACTCTTCACTGTCTCATGGAACATGCACAAAGTCGCCATCCGGAAGAACGAATCAGTCCCCAGTGTCTTGTAGAGGTAATAAAATTGTTTTGAGAGTTGTTTTCTGTTTAAAAAAAATAATAATGCAACGCAATGGTTTATTGCAGCTAGAGAATCTCCTAAAGATGAGTGATATCTCCAGTGATTGGAGAGTTGATCCTGTTTTGCGTCAGAACTGTCAGCCAGTGGTGGATCGATCTACATGTTCCAAATATCCGTCAGATAGAATTTTAGATTGCCTTATGAATCTGTTGGCCAGCGACTCTGGCGATGGAAACTTGATGACAGACGAATGTGAAACCAGTTTAATTCAGATTCAGTATTTTCTCTCCAGAGATTTTCCCATGGATGGACTGTTATTTGCAGCCTGTAAGCATGATGCAAAGAGCATCTGCGGGGTCAAGTCTTCTGACTGGGTTATGGATATCACAAATGCAAACCCTGAAAAAGCACCTCTAGTACTTTCTTGTCTATTTCGAAACATAATCAGCGAAACCACTCAATCGAATGTCAGTCCAAAGTGTGCTATCAGAGTAAGAGAAACTATGAGACAACGAGCACTTTCTGTTCGTTTAATGCCCGATATTGAGGGGGCTTGTTTGGAAGACCTGGCAGATATCTGCAGTGAGAAGACAAAACCGGGAGAAGAACTGGAGTGCCTACAAGACCATTTGGACGAGCTATCAAAAGAATGTCGATTGGTTGTTTCAAACTTTACGGATGGAGAGATGAAAAATCCAACAGTTGATCCATTCATAGTAATAACAACTGATTCTCCTATATGTATTTTAATTTAATTTTACTTTTAATGATAATTTAATTTTTTTGTATTTCTAGTGGAAACATTGTAGAGATTTAATTGAGGAAAAGTGCAGTGACGACAAGTCAGATGATGTGGATCTTTTCGAATGTCTTGTTGATCTAAAACCTGAAATGAAAAATAAGAAATGCAGAATCAGTGTGGAACACTTGCAGCTTCTCCGCCTTAAGGAAGTAAAGTTTTCTCCAAAGTTCAAGTCCCAATGTCAGTCGGATGTTATCCGCTACTGTAACAAAGGAGATCAGCAGCCTTTGACATCTTGGAAGGTAATCAATTGTTTTAATGTTGTTTATATTAGTTAGTTTTTGGACAGTATTTTCATTTATGATCATCAGGTTGTAAGCTGCCTTAGTGAAATCATCCGGAGTGACATGGTCGTTGAAAATACCCAAAGGGTCAGTAAAGGCTGTCGAAAACAAGTTCGATATTTGTTATTGACAAAATTCCAATTCGAAAATGCCAATATCAAAGGGGATCCCAACTCGGTCTATTCACTCTGCAGGTAAATATTTCAGGAAATGGAAAAGTTTATGGTTATCTTTAGTCAATCTAATCATAATTATTTTATTTTTTCAGCTCTTTCATTGACAATCTTTGCAAAGGGGTTCAACACGGAGGTGGAAGAATTTTTGAATGTTTAAGAAGCAAGAGAATTGAGATTCCGGAAAGCTCTGAATGTCATCAGGCTTTATTTCAAGTAGAACAAGAAGTAGATGCAGATTCTAGGTTGGATGTCTTGCTAGTGTCTGAATGTTCTGAAGAAATACAACATTTCTGTCCTGGAAAGCGGGAGAATTTGCTGCAGTGCTTGAAGATCAATAGCAACAAAGACGTAAGGAGATTGATAAGACAAAACTCATTTAACTTTTGGGAAAATAATACTTATTGGAAATTATAAACTTGTTATAGGGTTTCGACGTGGTGAAATGTGGTAAAGTAGTCCGAGAAAGATTGATTGAGCAAAATTCCGATTCTAGACTAAACCCTCGACTACACAAATCCTGCAAACTTGACGTCAAGAAATTTTGTACTAACATTACACCCGGACAAGGCAGAATTATTGGCTGTCTTAAGAAAGTATTTGTGAATCCGAAAAGTCGTCTGACTCCCACATGTAAAAACTACATTGAAGAAATGATGGAGCGAGCTGCCAAGGACGATGTTAGATATGATTCAAATCTTTTTACATCTTGCAAACCCCTTGTAAGCATCAATTACTGAAATAATTTTAAAATATTTACCGTTGTATTTAATAAAATCTTAAATTAATTATTTTTAGATTGAAAACTCTTGCAAACCAAAGACAGTAGACAGCGAAGACAAAGACGAGCCTGACAATGGAAAAATAGAGGAATGTCTAAAGCAACTGTTTCAAGATGACAAGATCAGAGATGACAAATGTAGAAATGAGGTTGCCCAACTTATTCAATCCGCTATGATTGACATACACGTAGATCCTATTCTAAATCAAGCTTGTGCTGTCGACTTGGTTAGGCATTGCGAAGGGGTTCCACCAGGAGAAGGGAGATGTATGTATTTACATTTATTCTGATTTTTATATACTATTCCAATTTTTTTAAAACAAAATTAACATTGAATGGAATTTTTCTTGTAGTGCTGAACTGTCTTTTTGAAGAGTTGAAGAACGAAAGAGAGAAAGGTGGTAAGAATTTCCATTTGTCAGAAAGATGCCGAGAACTTTTAACGAAGCGATCTGAGTTGTTCCAGTTAGCTGCACCAGGAAAAATGGAGTCGCTTCAAGACTTGGTTGACCAGGTAGGTGAACCAATGTTTCTTATAAATTAATTAATTAATGGTATATATTAAATGTGTAAATGCTGATGTATTTAATTTAATTATTTTAGGTGCAAGTGTCACCACACAAAAACTATTTCCTGACTACTGGGATGAGTATTGTTGGCTTAATATTTATATTCGGTTTATTTTGTGGTCGTGCCACAAAACGTCGAGTGGCTGAAAAGAATAAGTAACAAGTTGAACAATTTGTCCACCCATCTCAAAAAAGAAAAGTTTAGGTCTCAAAAGTGTCTTTTACCATTACCATAAAAATTTCAGTGATAAAAAGGAAATTAACTTATTCATCGAACTCACACAAAATTAAGTCATAAGATTGTACTCGTGTAAAACAGTTCCTTTGTATACAGACTCTGAAAAGTTAATTAATCAACAGAGGATTTTGTGGTAGCCAAATTCTGACAGTTTAAAAGAGGTCTGATGGAAATGGTTACAATCTATTCCACTTTTATCCTTAATTCTATTAGAATTTGTTTTCTAATGATGTTAGTCGCTAATTATATATTTACCGTACTGATCTGTATATCTGTGTCTGCAATATTATATTTCTGTTAATTGTCCCAGCCAGAACTTTTATTGTCTTTTATTGTAATAAAGCAAAAGGGATATTTTTAAACGTATGAACCCTCCACAGGCAATATTTTTACTGATTTCATTCATGATTGATGTAGCAGTACTACAAAGGACTTGAAGTTTGAACATTGATTATATTTCATATAAAATATTTTATTCATTTAAGAATTCTAACCGGTAATACGACATCATATATGGTAAAAGTCAAAAGTAAGAAACTCCTCGTGATCTATCTAGAAAAAAACTATGTCTACACTTTATGAACTGACTACTGTAACGACTCCTTAGTCACTGTCGCTACCACTATCGGCTTTCCGTCCTCTTGTGTCCTGAAAAGTACCGAATATAAATAGTTAATTCTTCGTTATAAACAATTAAATACAGATTTGATAGTCAAATATTCAATATACCTTCTTGGGGATTTCAAATGGAAATTTCTTTTTATCTGCTTCAAGTTTCTCTTTCAGTAACCTAAGGGCCGATGTATTAAAGTCTTCCAACTTGAGAGATGATTTCAAAGTTTCCTGTAGATAGCTAAGGGCTTGTTCAACTTTTCCATTGTTGCCTGTCGTAAAATTTATATCGTTGCATAAATCTTTTCATTCAAAAGTTCAGATAAAAAGAATTACTAAATCGACTTACAAAGTACATCTACAACCCCACTGGCTGCTAACCCTTTTGTTGTACTTGATAGTAAGTCGGAGGACATAACCGAAGCACTCAATTCTTTGGCCATTTCTTCATCTTTCTTCAAACGTGTCTCCACCATTACTGATCTGAATAATACTCTCGGTGACTTTTTAAGCTATAAAAACAATCTACATTAAATCGTGTAAACAACGAAAATATAAAAAAAAAACAGTTTTTAAAATACCTTTGTTTCCCAAATTTCTTTGCTCTTATCGAAATTCCTCTTTAGCAAATAGTAATTCCACAAACTGTTGTACAAGACTGTGTTTCCTTTTTTATGTGCTTGTGCAGCCAGTTCTTCAACTATACAATACAGCATTTTATCATTTACTTTTAGTTCTTTAAATGCCATTATAAAATACTTACATTCTCCAAGTAAATCTTCATTGCGAAGTAGAATATAAACGGCACCCGCTTGTGGAAGATTAACAGGATCGTCGCTCTCAGACTTCATTATTTCAGACACACCACCCTTAATGTAGTTTTCAAAGTACTCCCTACCCCGACCAGCATTCGTATAAGCAACACTAAGTCGGGTATTGAACATGACTTGCCGTTTCAGTTCCTAATAAATAAACCCACAAACTGTTAGTAAATATTATCAACTGAATTGTGTGACCAAAGGGAAAATAATGAATTGACTTACTGGTGACAAGAGTTTCTCAAACCGAGAAAGCACATCGACTTCTCCAGCAGAAGAAAGTCTACCCAACACAAATCGAAGTGTTCTGGGGTAAGGATACGTTCCAGATTCGAACATTTCCTCAATTAGCCGAGTTGCCTCACCAAGTCTCTCGGCTCTCGCAATTTTATCGATCAAAGTACTGAGATCTTGTACTCCCAATTTTCCATTTTCTCCTGCAATTCTATAAAATACACAATTTATAATGCATCATTAAACTGACATGTCAAAGTTCATTACTAATCGTTGTCATACTTTTGTTTAATTTGTAAAGCTTTATCGATGTCGTTGGCTTCAATATTACGGCGAAATTCAGTGAGAGATTTCGAAGCTCCAATTCCTTTCGTATTCGTATCTTCTGCCGAAGTTTCTGGCAAAACAAATGGAATTGGCTTATTATTCTTCCGTAAAAAATCAGCAAGAAAACTCAAGAGCTCTGCAGATGCTTGAATATTTTCTTCCTGGAGGGACGTCCAAACGCTTAGTGCCTTATCAGCATCTCCTGCTTTACCTAATAAATCAATCTTTCAGGTTACATCAATATTATCAACATACAGCAGCAATAATCTATCAACATACAGTAGCATTGTAGAAGGAAGAAATACATTGCGTTTCTATCCATATCTACTATATCTTTGGTTATCTCGATTAAATTTTCCAGTTCCAGAACTCGATCTTCCTCTAGGTACTTTTGACATGTCATTTCAATCTTATCGTTTCGGGCTCTCAATCCAGGTGTCTGTGAAAAGAGACACCAATTTCAAATTCCTATTCAAACCACAGACATACATAACAAGAGCACATAATCATACCTCTAGAATTTTTTTGGCCTGTCGAACTTTTCCACATTGAATGAATGCAAATACCAAATCATACATGCTGTTGACTTCACCATGAAGGTTAGTACTCAGGTCCATCACTCTCTGAAGTCTATCTGTGTCTTCAGCTTTGATGAATCGACAAAATAATTCTTGTTTCCAGGGAGTGGTGTTGAACTCTTTAACACATCGTTCAAACTCGGTCAGTGCTCCATCCAAATCATCCCTAAAGCCATAAATTATATATTACGTTAATACAAACCAAAGTTTAGTAATTGCCATACAATTTTGTATTTCCATGAAACTTACTTGACTAAATGTGCTTTGACTAATGAACCAAGAATGACGTTATTTACAGGTGTAATATTTCGACTTCGTAAGGCTTGAAAAACTTCTTGAACTTTATCCACTTGCCCATCTTCTGCTAAAGTATTCAGTAATTTCCATACTGTTGCTTGTTGAATCGCTCCTAACGGTTTACGGCTTTCATCTCGAGGAGTATTCTTTATTACTTCGAGACATTCTGCAAAATGTTACGGTTAATTTTATTAATAAAAAAAATCATAGTCATCAATGTGTAAAGATTAGAAATATAGGATATTACCGTTATACTGGCCATTGGTTAATAGCAACTGTGCATATCGAAGAATTTTTATATCATCAATAGGAATATCTATCGATTTCATGAGATTTCCATAAGTCTCTTTTGCTTCTTCAAGTTTATCACTCTGAGAATAAAGTTCCAAAAGCAGAGCTTGAAGCCCTGTTGGGAATACAAAGCCCTCCGAAACCAGATCCTACCGGAACAACAATTACACAAGTTAAAGTATATTCGACAAATATATTTATATAGTCCAATTATATATATTTACCTGCTTTAGTTTGTCTGCCTTTTCCAATTCTCGCTCTCTACAATATTTGAAGAGCAATGCCTTTTTTATTGACCTAGTTGGTCGATTAGCAGTCACAGCCTCCTCCAGCATTTGCTCCAAGTCGCTAGTACTCTTTTCGTCATAGGGAGTAAGAACTCCAGCCCTTCTTTGTTGTTGATAGAGTTCTACCTTTGGTGTTAGTTCTCCTGACGTGAGCTGAAGAATTAAATTAGCTATTTCTGGAGTTAGTTCTTCTCCCAAATTATTTTGTATTAATTCGGATCCACTGTTTGATAAACCAAGACCAAGGGATAACAATTCTTTTAACACTGGGAGCAACAATTTTACTTTATCTTTTGGCCGAACTTGCTCGACTAATTCCATGACCATAATTCCAACGGCCTCTCGTCCACCGTCGTCACCACCAGAAAGCCTTAAAAAAATTAAACATTAATTATAACATTTGCATGTATTGTTGCGGGTAGATTCAGAGTAATGAGTAATAAATATTTCTAAATACCCTGTACTCCCGACAATTCTGACGAACGTGTTGGCATTCATGTCTTTTATATACGACTGGACAATTGATCTTCTTAATTGTGGATTCGTGACACTAAGTCGATACCTGCTTGCTAAAATTGAAAACAAACAGAAATACATATGAGTAACAACTATTTTTCAACGATGTATTACAGTTTTAAATACTTTTAAAAAAAATCATACCAAACTGGGCTGCAAGGTTCATGTTTTTCTCATTTAGCAAATATTGCATAGCTGCTGGCACAATATTACTCATGGGTATTCCAGTATGCGTACTTAGCTTTTCTAAAGTCTTTTCAGGTGACATATTTTGAGTCGTCTTGAATAGTGCAGGAATAATGTATTCCCTTAAAGTTTCATTTGTGGGAGGAATCTCCAAAAATTTCATAGCTTTAAGACCATCATAGATATCTAGATCAAATAAAAACTTTCTTAGCAATAGTAAAATATCATACAAAAAGTTCATAACAAAAATAATTGTGTACCTTTTTCAGTTCGACTTGAAGCAAAAAATGGCCAAAAGTAGTGTTGACGTAGGGGTGCTCCAGTTTCTTTCAGTGCTTCAAGCAAATCGACTGCCTTATCAAATTTTTTTGAACTCAATGCAAACTCACAAGCTTTTGCGAGGCCAAAGTTATTCAATCCATCATTTGCCATGACTTGACAGTATTTGATGACCGTTTCTGATGGCTATTTTATGAATCAATAATTAAACAATGTTCTAAGTAATATGTCATGTTATAAATATAAAATTTTAAAACCATACCGTTGCTGATTGGACCATTTGATTGATAAAGAAGTAACCAGACGGCACAACTTCTTCATGTCGAGTAATTCGAGTCATTTGTTTTAAAATCCTTTGAAGACAAACCCAAATTCATTTTTTAACGTAAGTTAGTAATAATTTGTTTTCACGAAATTCACTTACTGATAGGCAATATCCTCTTTTTGAATATTTATCAAACGCAGAATCAAATTGGTAGCATCTTGATTGAATCCTGTGTGCTTCTTTAAAAGGGGAATAATTTTATCTACTAAATCTTCATGTCCATTTGAAGCCAAAGTGTAAATCACGCTTAAGAAATCTCGATCGATTAGAAAGATTTCTTTCTCTTGGCATTCCTAAAAATACAATTTGAATGAATATGTACTGAATTGAATTGAATTTGAATGAATATGTACTGAATAATATAATAAAGACCAAAAATACAATTAATGTAATGAAATCACGTATTTATTATAAACTAAATGCTGATTTTAAAAAATGACAAACCTTGACAATTCGGTGAATATTTTCCAAATCTCCTTTCTTTGCATATCCACACATAAGGGTCACATATGAATCATCATTAGGCTCAAGGCCCGATTGTTTCATCACCCCTAAGATCCCTTCTGCACTTTCCATGTCACTAAAAAAACAAACACACATTGCTGAAACTGAAACACGAGCTACAGACAATTTTACTTTGATTAGAATTATTTCAAACATACTCAGCACGGGCATGTCCATTGATGAGGGCATTGAAAACATGTTCATTGATAGGCAACTGTTTTTCCTTCATGTGTTGTAAGATTGTGGAAGCTCCATCAATATCCCCTTCTTGACAAAAACGGGCAATTAACCTCTGGTATGTGACTCGATTAGGTTCAACTCCCTTTGTACTCAAGTCCTGCAGAAATTCTGAAGGATTAAATTTGTGCTCATTTTCCAGATAAACCCTCAGAATGGCATTATAGTGACTGATGTCCATTGGTACATCTGCAAACAATTAAAAATACATTCAAACAAAAGTTACAATCTTGTTGCATTCAAACTAATTAACAATCTATTGAACTTACTCAGATTCTCCATAGTTTTCAACACTTCTTGGACTAGTTTGGTTCGATTTTCTGGTGTTTCTGATGGTACAAGATCCCCACAGCATCTAATAATCATAAGACTTTGACTACTAGTTGCTTTTTCTGTAAATACACGGACAAATTCAATGAGTTTTTTTTTTCAAGTAATAAAACATCTCATTAAGTACAACAAATCTCCTCACTCATGTCACGAATGTCCTGTAGAACTTCATCAATCTCTTGTCGAGCAATTCGTCCCGTCCTTCTGATTTCATTATCAAGGCGATTAAGAGTTCTATCAATACCACCTTCCACATTTGATTGACCGACTGATCTATAAATCACACAAATTCAGAACATGTACAATCTTATGATTTATGATTGATGACAGAAGATATAAGTGACTTACCTGGGAACACTCAGATGGACAGCCCGATTTGAAACACTCCACAACAAAACTGGGTTATTATTTTGGATTCCAGAATTTTGTAGAGATCGAAGGGTACTGAAACTGAAGGCGGTGTTGTTGTTGGACCGAAGGAGAGCAGCATTCACCCTCACAAGGGAAGAAGACACGGAACGGAGCATCTTAATCTAACTAATTATCAAT
>JAQGBQ010000219.1:0-31479 GCA_034698485.1 Vertagopus arboreus | reverse complement strand
TCATTTCAATGTACACAACATATAAAAAATTCGGAAAAATCTGTGGGGACCTAAATTGCACCTACTTGGTGCCATGTACTTTTATTCCGAAAAGACGAACTTATAAAATAGGCTAATAACAAGTACGTTGTGGTCTATCAATCGAAGGTAATTAAGTTTGTGGTTTGTTATATAAATTATAAAACTTCTCATTGTAATTTCTAACAAATTCATAATTTTTAAATATCTTTTGAACAGAGAGAAGGATCATGGACATCGGAAAGTCCATAGTGACCTTAGCGGAGGACCATGACCCGCAGAAATTCTACGACCTGATAACAACCCACGGAGCAGGTCAAGTGCCAACGATAGAATTCATCATGAGGTCACTAGAACATGACGGAGGTCAACTCCAAGCCACTCACCATCTTCTCACTACATCTTCCCCCTCAGGCTCAATGTCAATTAATACAAACGGAATGACAATGTCCATGATCCCTAATATGTCAACTACGACGGCAACAACAATGGAGCTTCACCCGAGTATGATTTTGCAAAGTTTGGGTTTAAATTCGTCAGCTGAAGGGGATGAGAGTTGTTCAAGCAGCGGGGATCGACCTCATGTCTGTCAAGTTTGTCGAGCTTCTTACAAGACAAGGACTCATTTGAGGAGACATATGACTGTCCATTTGAATAATCGACCTTATCCTTGTTCCGAGTGCGGCAAGGGGTTTAACCGCAAGGAGCATTTGAATAAGCACATTGAAGCGGTTCATTCGGGAACGAAGCATAAGTGTCAGTATTGTGGCAAGGTAAGGAAATGCTCTGAAATATTAAGGATAAAGATAAGCAAAGAAATTATAAGCTAATGTTTATTTTTTTTTTTTTTTTACAGGAGATCTCGAGGAAGGATCATCTTTCAAGGCATATTAAAAATATGCATCCTGCTTTTGCAGGATCACTTAAGGTACATTAAACTACATTTCAAATAACCTATTTTTAGGATGTAATGCCTAATAAAAAGTTTAATTTTTAATTGTACTTTTATAGGAAGGAGATGACCAACCAGTTCTAAAAATACAGCTTCCATGTGGTCAAAAACAAAAAGCCCAACTGTCCTTCCTAACCCCTACATTCTCCCCAGCCCAAGGAGGTCAGACTGTAACTGTAACTAATCTAGCTGGTGTTTCGAATTCAAGTAATTCAACCAGTAGTAAATCACAAAAGTCTGCTGCTGCTAAATTACAACAACAAAACTTGCAAAATCAACCGCAGCCTCAGATTATTCTCGAACAACCTTTCCAACAACTAATTATTCAAGGGAGTATACTTGTCCCTAATCAAGTAGCAACTTTGACAGTCGCAACAACTCCTAGCAGTAGTAGTGGTGGTCAACAACAATTACCACAAAAAGTGCAAAAGCTCCAGGCTCAGAACCAAAACGGGGCATTAAATAACCATAATGGATTACTCGGATTGACTAACCTCAGTCTAACTCTTGGGGGACAAATTAGGGAAGCACCATTTGCTAATTGTAATGAAAAGAAGATGATCCTCCAAGTATTCACTTGTACTGAGTGTAACGCTTCGTTCACATCTGAAAAGGATTTGGCTGTTCATATAAGGTCTCATAAACCTCAGAATTTCCGGTGTACCGAATGTCCAAGAGCTTATACGAGGAGAGAAAAGTTGACAGAACATATTCGGTGTTTTCATCAAGGACAAAAGTTCAAGTGTGAATATTGTGGCAAGGTAAATTAGCTATTTTGGCAACAATAATTATCTCAAATATTAATTATAAATCTATTAAAATAGGAACTGTCTCGAAAGGATCATGTTCTTCGTCATGTTCGAAGCATCCATCCAGAAGTTCTTGCTTCTCGATTTCAATCTGTAAGCTTTCAATCAATATTGATGGAATTAAATTCAAAGTTTTGTAACAATCCTCTTAATTTGTGTTTTTAGCAAATGCAAGAAAACGTATGTGATACTGTAATGAACGGTCAAGACGGATCTGCAACTGTTCTCCAAGGCAGTAATGGATCCAACACTGCTGCTCTGAATGAAATGGGAATCCTGTTAAGAAGTGTGTGTCACGTATGCCTAAAAGTATTCGGTACGAGTTACCACTTGAGTCGTCATATAGAGTCCTGTCACAATGGGGACAACCGTCCATATCCCTGCTCTTCGTGCTCGAAGCAATTCAAAAGAAAGGATCACTTGACCAAACATTTGAAATCGCATTGTCCTAGTATACGAGATGGAACCCCAAATGGGAATAGTAAAAAATCTCTGACTAATCTTGCAAAGATTAAGATGGAAGGTGCAGACAGAATTGCTCGATTGAAACGAATGAAATTAGAAAATGTAAGTTGCATGAATTCAATCGATTTGCAATTATAGTTTTGATATAAATTATTGTTTTTTTTTGCATTAGGGTTCGACTGAATTGAGTGAAGAAGAGAATGAAGACTCGAAAGCTGCTGAAGAAGAAGAAGCAAGAAAGCAAGAAGATACAGAGTTTAATTTAGCAATGTTAAATTCCTTCATAGCTGAGAATGTAAATGTTGTAGTAGAGGAGGAAGAACTTTCCACTCTTTTGCTTCAACAACAACAGCAGCAGGAAGAACAACTTGAATCAGAAGCGATTTCTGATGAAACGAATAATGAAATTGAGGCAAGTGTCACCCCCACAGATTCATCATCAGCATCATCTTCTAGTCACAACAACCAAATTACAACATTTAATTGTGGATATTGTCAAAAAGAGTTCTCGTCAAGGGACCAACTCGTTGATCACATTCAGGAACATTCTGATGAAGACATTATTACTCAAGATCCTCCACATCAAGAAATATCTCGTTTAGAATTGTCCAGTTTTTAACCCAGTTTTTTAATTTCTGAAATCCCTCAATCGTTTTTATATAAAGAACGAGTAAAATGAAACCTTTCAAATGCCTTAAGACTTTAAAACATTACTGAAATTATTAACAGACTAGAATAGAATGGTCTCTATACATTTTTCTATCCGTTTGGAAAATACTTGTGTAATAATAATAATAATAATAATAATAATAATAGCTTTGAAGGACTGTGAATATCTAAAAATGCAATTAGTATTTTAAAAGTTATCTGTCTTGTATTATGTTTGTAGATTTATTTTCAAATGTGTTCAGCATTGATGATAAATTAGTTAGCTAGTTAGTGTAACCTGGTTTAAGTTTTTATTGTTCTTTTGTTATATCTTGAGTAAACTACTAAATAATAAACGCGTTTTCAGTATCTTTCATTAATTCTTGTAAATCATAATAGCAGATTAATAAGCGAGTAGAAAAGTAGAGATGAAGATGAGTCGTCGTCGTATCTGTCCTCAGGATATTTTGAGAAAGGTTCATGATGAAGGATAAAGATAGATAAGGATAAGAACTACAAGTATATAGATAGAAAATAGTGGTATTGATAAGAGAATAAAAATAGTGAGGGCCACGGTGTATTTATAAGGAGTTATAAATGTGATGGTGAAATGTCAAAGATCAATATGGAATGAATCGTAGCATGAAGAAGTATTTAAGCTAGGGGACCGTTCGTAAATCATACTAGGATTTTGGCCTCTAAGCATTTACTATAAGAGATTCACACAGTTTAAGAAAGGTCCTTAGAGTCAAAATTAAAACCACGAGAAAAGTCAAGCTTCTTTTAGTTCCATGTTTCCATGTCCTTTAGATAAACATTGTGAAGTTAACATTTCTCAGGCAAGTAACTTCTTCTGGCAAACTCTTCCAGCTAAAACAGCCTGTTATGCAATAAAAACACACTCTGGGATTCGATGACTTGTTCTTCCAACCACTTTTCACTCTTGGGTCTTGACGTCTCGAGTCTCTAGATCCAGTAGAGTAGAATAGTAAAATGGAGAGAGAGAGACAAGACTCAAGAACACCACAAGGTTTTATGCTATTTGGCATTTGAGACAAATTTAGTGAAGACGGATTAAGTTTCAAAATGAAGACTTTGGCTTTGGATTCTGTAGGCTTGATGCGTAGAAAAATTCAAAATTCTGTTCTGAAGTCTTGCTATTTTTATTTACATTTTGGACTTTTTTTTGCCAACCAAATTTGAGTTAGCATTGGCATCAATTTTTTAAATGACCTTTTATCGGGTTAATTGAATTATTGTTTACATCTTTACCTGCCGTTTTTACCTCTGGAATTTCGAAACAAACTTTCCCAATCCTAAATAAGATTTCCAACCAAAAGAATTTCGTCTGTTTCATATTATCTTAAGATGTTTTTTTTTGGAACCTGTGGAATTTTCATGAAGACTTATATGCTCAAGAGAAATAAACTTTTAGCATTTCTGATGAGATATTTATTACATTTGCATCTCGTAATTCTTCCGACTTTAATACACACATAAAAAATGAACTTCCCTAACTTTGTTGAAAAGTTTAAGCAAAAAGGAAATCAGCTTCAGGGCTAGGTTACTAACGCCCGAGTTGTTTATTATTTTCGGGTTTCCAGCTCTTGTCGGTTCCATACGAATGGTTTTATGTAATTTATGTCAACTCTCTCCATTAAATTATTTCCTCATTCAATTTATCCTTTCAATTCTGGAAATTACATTTCTTAATCCGTACGTTCTGGATTATTTACTAATCCTTATCCCAATATGACTGGAGTAGATTTAGTAGTATATTTAAATTCAAATTTATTATTCCAAACCAGCTTTAAATCAGTATCGTTTCGCAAACATGTATTTCAGGATTACCGTAAAATTATATTTAGATCCACAGGGGTCTTAATAGATGGGAATGTATCCCGGGGTTTTTTCCACAATGTTCAACAATTTTAATTCAGGACTAAAATATACCCGAAAACTTTATCAATTTTTGCCCTAAAATTCAATACAGAAAATCAGTTTTCTCAGTGCAAATGCAATTTCTTCTTGAATTGTGTTTATTTTGACAGTACTTTTATAATTAACTATTTATTATTTAAATGTATCTATTTATTTACCATTTTTCAAGTATAGATTTAAAAAATATCAAATACAGGGTTTCGCAAATCCACTTTAGAATTTTCTTATGGTTTAGCATTAAAACCTACTAAATCACAAAAATATCACACGGAAATCGTTTTTGAAACGGATTATTGATTTCCAAGTAGGAAATTCCAAGCTTAATCCTTAGCAAATACTTCATTTTTGGATATTTTTGCTAAAAATGAAATGCATAATAGGTCAAAATAGGATTTTCCGCTTATATGGGAGAGTGGAAACCATGATGAAAATAAAACCGGGTTACTCAACCCAGATACCCGGTAAAGACAGTTCCGGAAGTATGGAGTAGTATAGCATGAATTCTGTTTACTCTAAGCTTCAAGGTGAGTCACCGGTTGCATGATCAAAGAAATTGTGTTATCTATTTAATCGGAAATCGATCACACATCGTCGGATTTGTGAACTTTACTGAACATTTATTAAATCTAGCAAAAATTGTATTAAACATATTTTTTAAAAGGAGACTTTCACTTCATTTAACTGTGTTAATTAGATATTCTTTGAAAAAACATTTTTTTAAAAAAATTAAAATTTCAATTTAACTCCGACGTAGGCGTATTCACACTGAAATTTATTTTTTGTTAGTGTCAGATTGATCACCGGTAAATGTTTCCTTTAAATGATATGTAGAAAAAAATTGTGATTTTCTAAACCAAAAACTGAACTTCAAATTAGTATTTAAAAAATTTCTTATGTTGTTTTAGATTTTCAAAAGTAATTTCTGAATTCTAACATTTTGGGAATGTTTTGATTATTTCATAGCATTTATTGACGTAAATTCTTATGTTATTTTAGAATTGATAAAAATAAGTTCTAATAAGTAATCTAATTTCAAAATTCAAGTATTAAAAAATACTACCAATCAAATAATCAATTGCTGTTCCCACAAATCGAAAAAGTACACAAGTTGTTTAAAACGAAATGAAATTTAAATGTAGTAATTAGAAAATGAAAATTCAGGGGTATATTCATATTAAAATTTATTCCTCCCTATTTGCAGATCACTTGAATGTATATGCTTAAATTTTCAAACCCAAAAGCTGAACATAAAATTGTTAATCTAAAACTTTTTGTATTGTTTTAAATTAAAAATTCAAGTATTTAAAAAAAAATTACAAAATATAGACAAGAACAAATCAGATCAGTTACAGTTCCCATAAATCGGGAGGAAATTAAATAGCTCTTTAAACGGATATGCATTGGGCACCATTTGAACTTTAACCTTAACTGTAAAAATTAGGAAATTAAAATTCAGAAAAACATTCATTTAATTTAAACTCCAATTTAACTCCAGCATAGTGTTACTCATACCGAATTTGTTTTTCTATGTATTGTCAGATTGCATATGTCCCAATAATCATATCATCGACTCATAAAACATTAATTGCTTTAGCTCTTACTCATTCCTCTCCCTCTGTTTACAATTTACAAGTTGCAATATTACAATTGTACAATACTATTCGTACACATGTATGTGGACTATTGTAGACAGGGCAATCCCCCATATGTCTTTTAGTTTAAAATGAGTCAGAAATCGAGTGTTCAAGTGTTCTTTACTGCACTTCTCTATCTATCTCTTTAATGTTATTCTACTTTAACACGAGTTTTTTTAATATAAATAGTACTGTAACTCTTGAAATAAGCTCCCTTCAAAAAATACTTTTTCATACAAATATATTAATCCGGAAATTTTAAGTTGTAAAATATAAAATTTAGGGAATAAGTCCATAGATTTTTGGAGACTTCCAGACATTAATTCCCTGTGGGGATTTATTTTGAAATATACGGTACTGCTTTGAAGTTGTAGTAAAGAACATCTGCTTGATAGTTGTTGGTTATGCAGTTCAGTACCATAGTATTCTTTAGTTAGGGGTGTGAGGAGTTCAATTCCCGAGGCCAGTCTCCCTACGATTTTATGTATTAACAAAATTATAAACAGCCTTATGTATTCTACTACTATTCTATGTACCATATAGCTTAACATCTTTCCTTCCAAAAAAAATTAAATTTTTTACGAGGGTTTTGCCATTCAATTTCATCAGAGGAAAAATACATGAAGAAGCAAGGCAAGTTACTTAAGACTTTTTTCCTCTCTGCGATTGAATACGAAGAAGAGAGTTTAGTTGGTCTTTGGAAATTGGACGGGGAAGAAACGGGACTTTGGTCTACTATTCAAATTATTTCTAATACAAACTCCATTGAATTAGATGTACACCCCCACTGCAACCAACTGACAACACGACTTAAAAAAAGCTCAATACTCACCTGTCAAATACTTTGGTGTGTGCTATACTTTTTTCTAAGATTCTAAAGAATATTAAGACTAAGAGCTTTGAAGATAAGCCTGTGAACTCGGATTAAGATAAGAAGATCTTGACCTGTTTCTAAAGCAAAGAATTAAAATCAAATCAAAGAATTTAATCAAGTCGTTGATGAACTTTTGGACTCGAAATAAAAATTGACAGTTGGAATTGGAAATAAAATCTAGACAAGTACATTGAACGAAAAACAAGATAAGTTCAAGTCTTATCTTGCAGTTAAAAACAAACGGTTAAATACTACACCTACTTTGGTTCAAAATAAGGCTGAAAACTTTTAAAAGTCTTGATAAGTTCTTATCTATCTCCGGTCTAAAAGCTTGCATCGAATAAAAATTATTGGAACTCGGAACCAAACAACACAAGTTTAGTTTACAAGCAAATAAATCACAAAACCTATAAGGATAAGCCTTGCATGTCTGGACAACCAATGATAAATTATTGCAACCTAAAGCAAGGAATAAATTGAAATCGGCATGTACTCTTTTACTAAGGTTTCAAGAAACTCTATAGAAATCTGGATAAGCACAAATTAGAATCGGACTATTAATTCATCAAGATAACACTAACAAGCTTTAATGAACCCCGGATAAGTTCTTGCTCTGAATTCAAAGCAAAATTACAAAGCAGAAAGTGAATCGGAACAAATTTTGGTTTTAAATGCCCGAAATCGGTGTGTACTCGGTGAGGAAACCGAAGTGAATGTGAATGCACTCTTGGTTCAATGTTGTTGATCTTGAAATGTGTTCTCCTAGTTCTGGTGTTCATATCATCATAAGGAATAGTATATATAGCAGCAGACTGTTCTTCCTCTCCGTTTCCAGAATTCAGAGTTCTACTATTTTATAGATCCAGTTCACATTTTGTTAGCAAAACCTGAAGAACTCTCTCTCCCCTTCAGGAGAGTAATTTCAACGAAAAATCGATAAGCCTCCCTCTCCGTCTGTCGGTTCTTTCGCCTGAAAAAAAACTAAAGTTTTTAGAACGAAAAAAAGCCTAAAATTTAGTCAGAAATAGTCATAACTTTTTATTAAAAAAGTTTAGTTTGTAGCCATTGTTTTTATATTGTGGTCATTTCATATGAACATTATTCTCCAATAAAAAGTTATGCAACCGATTGTGTATTTGTTGTAAACTAAAGTGTAACAAAAGATCAACGAACGACAAGGAAGAAGGGTAAGCTGTGGTTTTTGGTTTGTTAATTTTAATAATGTTATCAATCTAGTTCATAGTTTATAGAGGCTTCTTTTGTACTGCAAATTGCAAAACATTTAATCAGCTTAGACCATTACTATTTACTATTGTTATTGTTATCAACACATACTATACAATACTATACTTGCTATACAATAGCAAGTAGTATTTAAATAGTACACACTGGAAAAATAGTAAGTAAATAAATGGAGCAATTTGTGAACTCATTTATCAAAATGTTGAGCTAATCATCCGACAAATTGCTAACAAGCTAAAACCAAAATAATTCCGGGCGTCAGTTTCTATTGATTTTTGTTTTAAAATGTTCAGATTTGACCGTGTTAAAAATCAATTGTGAACTCAGATTTAATTTTTTTTTAACTGAACTTGCTAAAGTGAGAAATTTAGAAACTGTTAAAATAAAAACAATACTGGAAGACCAATCGCTTAAAAACTTGACTAGGTTTTCTCTTTTAAAAGGTATTCATTCAATCCCATTTAATCACTAAACATTTTCATGTTTACTAAAAACACCTCAAGTATTTCAATTTTAAGACATTGAATAATTAAATGAATTTGTAAACTTTCGTGATGCTCGTGAACAATGAATGCTGAAATTAATTAAGTTTAACTATTTAAACCGAAAGTTTGAAACGAACCCATTTGCCATAGCTTTTCGAATTTTTAATAGCTTTTAAACTTTCTATAAAACTATTTTTATTTTATTTTATTGCTGCAAAAATATTAAAGTATTATTAAAGTATTTAAATTAAGCATCGATTTGCCACATGAAAGATCTCAAAGAATAGAAGACGAAGATACAGTTGAGTTATTTTTCACACCTTACAGGAAATGATCTTCTCGTATTGTCTTAGTTCATCTAAAACTCATCAACCTTGTCTCCTTTTAAATAAAAATCTTCTTTTGTCTTTCATAATAACATCTTTTGGTTATTAAGGATTAAAAAATTCAAGATGACAAATACCTTTAATACTTAATCCACTTTTTTTTCTTTACAACGTAGAGTGCGTCACTAATATTTTTTATGTTACTCATATCTAACAAATTACTTGCAATTTCCTTGAACAAAAAATATGCAAATAATTTATTTGAGTCACCTGCATGAGTGTACAGATCATTTGTGCAGACTGCATATTTTAAAACAGCACTTTATCCTGTTTGCAATATGCAAATAATTTGCAAGTCTTAATAGTACATTTTAAATATTTGCATTCTTCTAGTGCAATAACTGAAATTCAATTTTTTTTAGCAACCTGTCGACATCGACGGACATCCTCAGGTTTTAAAATTATTATTTTTCTCCATGCCGATATTTGCTTCAATATTCCAGTGCGTCATGTTCTGAACAAACTTGGATTTTTTTATTGATCAAACGATCTCAAATAAATAGTAAAGTAGGATTAAAAGCTTGTTACTATAAGGAAGTTAGATGAACGTATAAGGAAGTTAGATTAAAAGCGATTGTGATTTAAGAAGGTAGTCAAAGGTGGTGAATGGCCAGTAAACAAAGTCAAGGGGAGACAGAGAGAAGAGAACATTGGCAATGAATTCTGTTCAAGAAAGGGCCGTTCATAAATTGTTTTATTTGCAAAAAATTACCATTTTCATTCCTATCCTTTTATATAAGATGTATTTTTTTTATACAAGAGATTCATATTGAGCTAGACACCCAAATAATTTAGGAACGGTCCTGAAGAAGGATGACCAGCAATTTGCCATTTCCACTTGCAATTTATTTAGTGTTTAACAACCGAAACAGTTGCTGTTGGTATTATTAAATGTAAACTCTATTTCCGTTTTAATCCCGCAAAGATTTTCATTTATTTATTAATTGCAACTGCAATTTTATGATAAGAATATACATTTATTTTTGTTAGACCCGTGTCTGATTTATTTTCTACCTTAGCTTATTAAAACCGTTTTTCAAAGACCACCTCACCAAATTTGATTCTTTGTAGGAACGTCAAATCAAAACTTAAATCAAGTAAATTAACCTTTTAAGGTCAGAGAAAATTTAAAGTTGTTTAAAATTCTAGAAACTATATTATGTCAATCATAATCAGCAGATAATTTTTCGCCAAAAAAATATTTTGATATATATGATCAATTAATTTACATTTTTGGATTTTTTACTGAATTTTTTTTTTTTTAATTCGGTTTGCCGTTTGTTAGCGAGATTTGGGGCTATTTTATTTTTTGACGTATATTATTAGATCCAATTCTTTTGAGTTGTAATATTATTATTAAACACTGCTATAGTACGGTTCGTGTTTTTGATAAATTAAGCCATTGGCAATGCTAGATTTGAATTTTCGATTACTAACAAATGATTCACATTCATTCAGAGATATATAGCTTCACTAGCATTTATTGCTACTATTATTCATCACTATAAAGGTAGTCATTAATTATTCCCCAATGAGTATTATCCTAGTCATCAATCGCTAATGATTTGCATGACGCTATAAAATGCAGCAGGATCTAATGACTAGTTTACCCTGAGCAAGAGCCTGCCAATTTATACGTACATGTGCGAATTGAATTTCTTTTGATTTAGCCGTTGTGTCCTCTGGCTAAATAAGCTATTGCTTCTCCAATTTAGTTGACCGTTGCTCATTTTTAACAACAACATCTTACTGGTCATAATAATAATTCGTAATAACAACTAGTTTTATTGGCACGTATAAATTCTCTTATGGATGTGCCAAGTACTTCTTATCTATTTCTCCAGGCTATACAGATGTGAATGTCCAAAATTAATAGGTCCAAGTGTTTTTGTAATCTCTAATAATTTATTGACGTGAGTTTTAATGATTGTGTTGCATTGCATTTCTAAGATTTTAAATGAACGACCCTTAAATTCTAAAAGGTTACAAGTAGACTTGGACCTATTTCTCCTGGACAATCACATACATATTATAGAGTGCAGGCTATAAATATTGCTCAAGATTACAAAGCTCTGTTTAAAATTAAAGCTGCTTGTGAGAATTGAATCTTGAGTCGCATGCAGCCGAATGTAATTTGAATGGTGTGGTGTGTCATTACTTTAATTGTTCAAAAATACTCCGAGCTTCTTAACCAGAGTTCAGGGTCGTTTTAGCCTAAAAGAATAAGTTGGAAGAGAATAGAACGACTCAATAGTTAGTTGATTGTAGAGATGGTTTTTTAACAATTATCATTAAATGTATTCTTACGTAATAAGTTTCAACAAGAGATAAATAAATATAATGGAGAATAGAGAAGAGATGACTCGGTCCGTGGTGACTTTTCTATTGTATGTTAAATTGCTGAAATTGTTAGATTGTTATATTAAATTATGTAACCATTTACAATTCAACTTTGAATGGAATAAAAAGCTCGTAAAATATTCATAGTGGACAGCGATTTATAAATAAATTGTGTGGTACTACTTCAGTAAAAAAAATGATGACCGATTCGATCAAATTCGATGAGCCTTAAGTAAAGACGATTTTTAGCATTGTATTTATTTTTTGCTATTCAAGAAAAATGAGCTAACAATTTTGATTTTGGATTTTGACTACTCAATAATTTTATTTGTTAATTTAAACAAAATTACTCATAATGCAGCCAACAACAAGAACATCGAAGACTAATAATTTTTTCTTATTATTTTCAGATATATTCTGATGTTTCTCGAGGGATTTCCGGAACTGACAATTCTTCCAAACACTTTTTGAAAATGTTGGAATTGGGATTCGAAATTGTTAGAAAAATTAGTGAACAGCAAAATGTTTTTTAAATAAAATACCCGAATAATGAAGACAAAAGTGAAATATTTAAATTTTAAAATGACACCGTTATGAATTGGGAAAGATCAGATTAAACGTTTTAAAACCTGGTCGATTGATTAGTTAATTAACTAATTAATACTTAATAAATCTCCGAAGAAGAAGATGATGGACGGCAAACATGGAGTTAATCGGATACTCAAACTAGTTTTAAAACTATGGATATTTTCTATTGGAATTGGATTAGTCGTTGGACATAGTGATGAAAGTGGTAAGTTATCAAATATTTTTTGTTTAAATCGTTCAAAATTAGCTAAATTTTTGCATGAAAATTACGATAATTCTGCAGAAATATCAAGAAATACAGTAGAAGTTGGATATCAATTTTTCCGGTTTTGATAAACTGATTAATTTAAAGCAAATTTCATTAAATCGAGATTTAACTGTACTTCTAAAAACAGTTCGTGCTGATTGCTATTTGCCAATGGTTGGAATAAAAAAAACCGGATCCAAAATCATTATCATTATTAGTTTGCCAATCAAGGATATAGATAATTATAATTCTTTTTAAAAGCATTTAAACTCAGAATGGACATATACTATACTGTACTCTTCGAATATCTTAAATATAAAAAATAAAAAGTGCTAAGCAGTTACAGAACTAAATGAATAGTAAAGTGGATAAATGAAATAATATTTGTCCAATCGTCTTGGACTCTGAAAGAAGAGGTCAAAGGCCTTTGAAGTAGAGGGGAAGCAATCTAGAATTCATATATTTGAGGAACATGGTTAACCACTCCAGTCCAATCTTCCTTGTTTGTTTTCAACTTATTACTATTACTACAGACTTTACTATACTATAGGGATTGCAAATCTATTACCTAGTAGGTAATACCTACTATTAGATTATATCTTATCGATCACCCGACTGACAATTCTGTCATTAAATCTACCAAATGAGGAAGAAGGATGCGGAAGATGTAAGCCCTGAAGGGATTACACTCGACTACTACTTCGATAAGCTCGTTGATACCTTTTTGCAAGAATTTTGTAATCAAATTTCATGCTATTTGAACTTTGCGTCAGGTCAAAAAGCTTTTTAAGAGCCTTCAGGAGAAACTAAGCTTATCAATATATTTTGGTTTTTCAATTATTTTTTGGAATCTGTGCTCGGGTCAAAGTTGGCCCCTTGGTGACCCTCGAAATTTCTGTTGGTAGATTTGTGGATTAATTTTAATCGTTTTTTAACTTCTATTTTTTACAGGCTGCATGGTAGCGTTAGGTTGGCACATTTTTCTAACTTCTAGCATCTAGAGGTTAATGGACCATGAGTAAACAATCATGGAGTGTGGGTGTATTGAATCACAGTTATATTTTTTGTACATATATTGGACATAGTCATACAATCTTACTTGTAAAATATAATTACTACAGTGTTGGGCAAACTCAGGTCATCCATCATGTAATTTAGATGCAATCATTTTATATTCATAGATTTGATTCTATAATTTTAGAACAGCATCAAGTGGTACAAAAAATCTATGATCTTACGAAAAAATTATTTCGAATCGTGAAGGAACACAAAATCGTTAAAAGCATTCAATCACCTCAATAAATATTTGCAGAGTGAAACATTTTAATTAATTTTTGATGGCTGTTTTCATATAACTTATTCAAAGTTATTTAATTAAATTTCGAATTTAAAATCGCCATCATCTAATACACGTATGCCTAAGTAGGTTCGCAAATTGAATTTGTGCTTTGCAATTCGTTTCTCTTTGCACGTTTTGGAAAACTGTTGTTTATATTTTTGCATTACATATCGGATTTCCGAGGTTTTGCTTGATTATTTTTCACGGATAAGGTTTCTTCACCACCACCATCATGACCAGCTGTAGACAAACTGGGTCGTCCCCTCCTGCTGGATTACATAAACAATTGGAACATGTAACAAGATTCTTAGGCAGTGGTAGCAGACATTCATAAGCTCTAGGTCCTACCGACCCAGTCGTAAAAATAAAAAAAAGCTCAAAAAATAATACAGGGACAGGAGTTGTATTATGCCTTATGAATAACCATAAGTCGAAGTATTTCTGTTGCAACTATGACTGTTCACTGTTTATATCTTTATTCATGGACAAGTGGGACAAGACTTGTAGAGATTTAATACATTATACATTTAGGGCTTCATTTCTTCTCGAAGAAATTATATTCTCCAAGACCATATATACCTATATTTTTAATGTTTTTCCAGGGGTTGATCATAAGCTATGCAGTTATTTCAGTATAGATAGACTATCAAAAATCTCTAATAGAAATAAGTTCTTAAGGTATTTTAAAAAGAAGGGGTGGTTAAAAAAAATTACAATGGGGGACATCTTTTGAAACAAAGGTCAGAGGGTCATATCAACCGTTATTGATTAACCCTGTTGGGTTGTACGAACAGCCCTTTTAAACAATATTTTAATGAATATGTATTTATAGTTTGACTGGTGGGGGGTTTGTTAAGCGACATAGTTCAGATACTTCACTCTTCAAGATAAGGATTGAACTTTAAATTTAATATCTCTGTAACATACGACAGAATATATATATTTTCATATTTACTTGCACTTTGATAGATTGGTAATGTTTGTAGTGATGTATTGGATATCAATATCAATTTATAGAGGAACATAATTTTTTTAAAACTATTATTTTTTGTATTAAAAGGAAGAGGCAATCTCGTTGATTTCAGCAAATTATCAAATATTTTTTGTAGAATCATTTGTTCAAAACGACTATTATTGAATATCCATACAGTTTTATTTTAATTATTTATGGTAGATTCGGCACAACTCCAATAGAAAAGCTTCAAATTCTATGGGCTCTACTGTATTTAATAAATAACTGACAGATTTTGTATGTACAATCAATGGCAAGAGTCACATTTATCGTAATAAAGCATTTAAAATTGTTAGAGCTAATGACAAACGAAGCTATTGGTCTTTATGGGTGATTCCTGTTTGCCTTATGTTGGTACATATACGGCTATCAGACGATATGTTAGGATAAGATGTAATTTCAACCAAACAGGATGCCTTGAGACATTCGATCTTTTGAAAACTGAACTCTAAGATCCGTATCCAAGAACGGCAGTCGAACTTCCAACCTCCAACGACAAGTCATTAAAACCTCAAAAATCTCTAAAAATCTGCTTGTTCAGCGGAAAGGACACGTGCCTCCTGTCTGTCCATCCTTAAATCCTCTCCCTTACACCAAATTACTTGAAATGACTCATCTGTCATGTCACTTATACTCTCTTACTTATAATTGGCTTTATATTTATCTCTTAAATTTACTTTTCAAAGGTGCTCTAGAGTCTAGACAAGAGAGACAGTTTGACTTTTGAAGAAATAACAGACTGAAATGATCATAAATTGTCCAGTGGGCAAACTTTGACCTTTGATATTTCACCTGAGTGCTTCAATTTTTAATCTTCAATCCAAAACGTCAAATCCTTTTAATTTTTTTGGGTTTAAATAATTCTATATTCAAAATGTTCCAGTATGGATACATTTGCTGTTTTGTTTAATTTAAAAAATTATGATTAAGAGACAGACTCAACATGCTTTTGATTTAATTGTTGACTTTTGTGTAACAAAACTTTATTGTTTCTGGAGTCTCTCTGTATAATATGTACAGAGAGAGTATGGCTATTAAATTTGAAGAAAATGTGCAACGTTTCCGGTTGGGATTTGAAAACATTAAATATTTACATGACGAGACTTTTTTCTAGAAGACGACGAGACTCAAGCTACTCCCCTAGCATTTACTAGATATTTTATAACAATTGTATTCAATCCAAAACTTCAAAACAGACACATTTTTAGACTCTTTACAAAAGCTTTGCAGCTTGTGACCATAAGAAGATGTAAAAGACAACCCAAGATTATCTCACATCTGGATTACACACATATCTATAGATAGCTCTATATATACTTAATATCTTATCATTTGATGATAAGCTTTGATGTAGAAAAAATCAAATTCGTATATATCTTTATGATACTTCACTTGTGGATTGAGACTACCCAGAAGAAGAGATGTTTAAATTCTTCGTGATGATTCAAAACATTCAGAGATTCAGAACTTTAAAGTATTCGAGTACACAAGACCAATAAACAAATAAGATAAGGTTTTTTTACAGTCTGTATACTTTTGAATTTTGAGACAGTATGATAAAGTGCACCGTGCTCTTATTTACATTAATTATTTCTATATTTATAAAGATTACTACATTTATTCGTAGTAGTGTAAAGCAAACACTCGAAAAAAGTAAGCTTAGGTAAGCCTCTTCAAAAATTGTAAACAACCGACAACCGACGGATGTTTGACCTAGTTTTATAGGTAATCATAATAATAGAATAGTGGCATAAACATTCAAGATATTTAGGAAGGAGGAGATCTACTTCTAATTGAATAACACTTCCTTTGAGTTTCAAAAAACAACAATAAGCTTGGATTGCATTTCATGTGGGTTCAAAAACAAAATTATCAACTTGAGCATAATGTAGACAGCAAAAGTGTCGAAAATAAATTGGATCGACAAAAACGCAATTCATCCAAAAATGTGAATTTATTTAAATACAAATTCTAACTTAAATAATCTTCAAAGGTGCTATAGAGTCTAGACCAGAGATGCAGTTTGACTTTTGAAGAAAAATAACAGGCTGAAATGCCCAATAATTGTTCGGTAGACAATTTTTAACCTTTGACCCTTTAGCTGTGAATGTGAATTTATTTAAACACAAATGCTAACTTAAATAGTTATTGTGTAAATGTCCAAAATTAAAAAAAAAAATACTTTGTACCTTTGTGATTTTCGATGATTTGCAGTTGTCGTTGATCAGTATATTTCGATTATTTGTCTATGCCGACGATCTTCCCATATCGATACTACAGCTTGCTCCATATTTTTATTGTTGAATAGTATTAGGTCAAAATCCATTAAAGAATGTAGGTAAATGAACAAAAGCTATTCAAAAACCATTGAACTTAAACACAATGTAAATGCATCGGAACTCCAAACTTTTTTTGACATTTGATATTTTCTATGGAATTGTTATTCAATTCTGTAACAATAGTTTAGATAGAATATTTTTGTATTCATTTGCAGCATAAAGCATATAACTACAATGAATGCTTAGTTAAAAACCTTTTATATAAACCAAAGGTGTGACAATTGACAATTTAAACAAAACTCATCTGAATCAACAATAATACATTGTTGTTTTGAATTTTGAAAATGGAAGAATTTAGACAGGACTAAATATCCAGCCTATGAAATATCAACGATGGAGGTGGTCTTACTTTGTATAGCATTCCAATCTAGAGCAAAGTAGTTAATTGTAGTAATTAGTAAACAAGAAGTTATAATTCAATTTCGTAGTTTGTACTTCTCTCAACACAAGAAATAATTGTATAATGGATTTAGAAAACCGAATGAAGTTGTTATGCAAAACTACTAATCCTATGGTACGTATTACAGTCCAAACTCGATGTATTGAACTCGTATCTAATCAAAATCCTCTTAGAATGAACCAAATACCATAGATCTAAATGATCGCTGAGGTGAAACTACAAAATATATGTTTTTTTAGTAAAATATTTGACAATACGAAACAAATGCCAACTACACTTATTACGTGACTTAACTTTTAACAGAATGGTTCATCTACTACCGTCGATAAAAATTCATTAGTCAAGTGTTTTTACAGTTGGACAACTAGAAAATTCAATTTTAATATAGTATGTTACATTTTGTACATAAAAAATCACGAACTAGAAGAGAAAAATCAGATTCCAGGAGCAATCTCTAAAGACATTTTGCAAAATCTTTAACATTTTCATGCCATTTTTGATGTTGATACTTTTAATGAATCATTTCTTCTAAATTTTACTATATAGAGCTTCAACAATATTTACTACGGAATAAAATAATCGGATTCATTTTGGATGAAGGGAAGAAATGGCTTCCCCAGCCTCGCCTCCACGATGAGTCGACCAGTTTAACTGGATTTCTGTCAGTTTTTGTTAACGTGTCCTAATCCCCTTATGGATGAATCCTACACACACACATTCTCCATACAAGTTCATACAATGTCTGTCTAGTATTTCAAACCAAGGATTTCCGGACCATGTCAGTTATCCTATTAAATAATAAAAGAAAAAATAGTAAAAAAAAAATCGAGTATTATCTCTTTGGGTGTCATATCTTTAATGGTTTTTAACAAAATGTCGTAGACTATGGGGACACTTTCACTTCACAAGTTTGTCTAGAAAAGTCCCCGTGACCTAGTACATCAAAACCTCAATTGTTTGAGAAAGAACTAACGAAATTTCTCTTTGTGCCTGCGACATATGTTTGATTTATGTTTGAATGCCTATTTCACTTTTGGTAAAATACCTTTCTGTTTTATTATAGAACTTGAAAGATTTCTCGAGGAAATCAGATTGAGGTTGAAAGTTAGTTCGGTTGAGTGAGATTTTATTTATGATGAAACCGTAGCTCATCTCATATTACTATTACATGGGTTTGAGGTAGTTGGGATGATTTATTTATTCTTCAGGAAGGAAGTTGGCTGATGGGTGGTGATGATGATAACTGATATTTCCTACGGCCAAGTTTCATCGGTTATGATTTTGTGGTTATCGTGTCAACACTTTCGAAAAAGAGATAAATCATGAATGCAATCGGTGGTTACTGTCAGGGCTAAGCTTTGAAAAACTCATCGATAAATTGGTAAAGCTTGTTGATCGATAAGAGGATGATATGCAGTTGTGGAATTGCTTATGGTTTTCTAGTGTAATTCAATGGTATGATCCAAATAATTATTTTGTCACCCTTGTATTATCTGTAGAACTGTAGAAAAATCCAAATTCACGTTTTTCAGTTGATTGACACCGAGTTTAAATCTCTAGATATTAAAAAGTTGTACCTATTAAATTTAAATTAAATAATTGTTCAATAAGTTAAGCCGATTTTAATATATTTTATTGATTTCTAGCTCACTTTAGCCATTGTATCTGATTTGATTTTAAACTCTAATATCAACACATTTGTAATTTTCAACAAGTCGATAAGTTTTTTGCTATTATTCTTTCGGTATTATAATCAGAGACTACATCTACTAATCTTGTGACCAATTGAACTTTGAACCTGTGTATAAATTTAATAGCCCAAGACACCCTCCTGTCCTTGAATAAGATTTTACAGGCTTTAAAAAAATCACATGCTACTTGAAGTTGATGTTGATTTCTGTCTAGTGTCTACATTATATACAGTTAAAACTCAAAACAGCTTCTACACATCGAAAGATGGTTAATTAGAAGCGAATAAATATTTATAATAAATTCAGATTTCACTAAATCCAGCTCCAACTGTACAAGAACAGCCTGACGAAAACAGAAAAACAATTGTTTGTTTTAAAAAAAGTAGTAGTAGAAGAAAGTGACCCTTTGACCCAGGAATATCTCAATTCTTACTCTTATTTCGCAAATTCCCAGTATCATACAGAGGAGTCAAATTGCAAAGTGAATACATTAGACATCTACTTGAATTTGGACACGTACTGAAAATAAATGTTATTGTCCAGGGGCCGTGTTTACGACTTTGCTTCGATTTTAACGAGCATATTTACCATTTAAATTTAAGAATTATCTTTTTGTCCATGCTATTTTCTAAATCTTGTGACTTGTTAGGTATAATTTTTATCTAGATCTTAATTTCAAAAATCAAAATGGTCAAATTTTTAAATATAGTCTTCAAATAGAAGATTGTTCTTTTTTTAATTTTTGATACACGTACATATAAAGATAGACAATGAATAAAATGTGACAGGATCTGCGAGTTAACGACCCAACGAATAAAGAACACTTAAGTCCCATCGGAATTTTAACTATAAAAAACTCATGTCATTATTTCCTACGCACGGTTTCTTCACGTTCAACATTTAAGATCACATCTTTTTTATTACACATTGTATTTATCCCCGAAAACACTTAAGAGACTCAAGTCTTCTACTTTTAGTCTTGAGATTTAAGTAAGATTTAAGATTTGAGTAAGATTTTTTTTTTACATTTTTAGAGCTAAAAAAGATCCAAGGGTTTCTACCCTATATAAATTGTTAAAATTGGGACTATTCATAAATTACTTGAATTAGATATAAATTATTTTTGTGAATGTTCCCATATAAATCAAAATAGGCTTTGAATTTTACAAGATTAATTTTAAGTTCAGTTTTTAATTATTTTTTGTATTAATGCACAAAGTTGACTGACCAATTCTGATTTCAAAGCACTGGTTTTTGTTAAGTAGTAGAAATATAAATTGGTCTATATTTTCCATCAAAAAATCAAATTTTAAATCGCATGAAAGTTTCCTGTTTCCACATAGATTCTAAATTGGTTAATTTTTTTTAAAAGATTATTTAAAAAAAACGAGATGAAAATATGTAACATTTATAACCGTAATTACTTAACGCATGATACAATTTTTTAAAACCTTTCTTGTCAACCGCAAATCCTGATTTCGAATGTTCAAATGTCTCCATTAAACTTTTATTAAAGACACGGTCAACTGCATCTCAATCGGATGTGTACTTTCTCTGGTTGACCAAAAATGAATGGCAAAAAAACCAAAGACAAACACACAAGTTCCAGACAATTACTTCTTTTAATTTTCTTCGAGTCATTCAAGTGTAAATATTATCCGGATAGAAATCGATAATTTTTTTTAAACTAAATTTAAACCCTTTAAATAATTGCAGGTAATTTTGGGAAAGAACAATCATCTCTAGTCCATGGGGGTTTTTCTAAAGTGGAGAGAATAAGTGCCCGAGTGCTTCGAGAAGTTGTCGATAATCCGCATAGTGTACGAGCTAGTCGACATGTAATCAATCATGCTCATCGAGGAAGACGGAGGGAGAAGCGACATGTTCCTGTCCAAACTACTAAACATTCGGTGAGTTTCGATTTCAAACCAATTTAAGAACTTAATAGACAAGCAAAATTAAGCAAATATTAAAAACATTCTAACTAGTTTATCTGTTACCATTCATAAAAAATTCATCTTTCACTACTTTCACACTTAGACAAGTGAAATCTACACGAAGTTTTATAAATTAAGATTTCCAATATTTTTATTATTTTTCTATTCTAAATCATAAAACCTACCTATACATTATTTTATTACATTGTATAACATCCAAATTCATTAAAAAGGGAGCAAAAAAGGCGATTTATGTGAGAAATGGCTTAAAATAAAAAATAAAATAAACTAACTTTGAACGTCTAATAATAATATTGTATTTTGGGATTTTGATTGTGTCTAACAATTGTGTTTGTAGATAGACATGAGAAATATTTTTTTATGTCCTGAGTGACTTCCATCTAATTTAGACAAGTCATTCCGTATTTCAAACTTTTCTATTATTCTTTACAATTTATAAGTAACAACACACATAAATATACATGGATGAAAATACTGTAAAACCCGTTGAGAAGTTAGAGCGTTTTGAAACAAACAACAATCGTAAAAGAATACAGATAAAAAATAGAATCTTGATAAAACACAGACTTTTTAAACGTCTTAAATCACAGTAATCAGTGCATGCACTCAGGTAGAACTCACTTTAGTAGTATATAAAGAATACAGATAATGCAATGCCCGAATAAATAGATTCTGGTTAATGAACTAGGCGTTAGAAGCTTCTGTCTGAAAACAGATTTTCTGAAACACAAAATATTTCATGGAAAAATGGTTTGTGGACAGAAAAATCCTGTAGAAGTTATAACATTTTTCGAAATAAAATTTATGTGTGTCTCGAGAATATTTCTTGTCCAGAAATTCATTCTACATCAAGTTTCATGCATTCAGATTCTATTAGTATTAGAATTTTTAAACATCTAACAAAAAAGTAATTTTAAATCTTATAATTTGTTGCTGAAACACGTCGATTTTTAGAAGAACCGGTGGATTTTTTTTCAATTCTTCATTTGGTGGCTCCAAGATTTGCATTCTGTTGAAAATCAACATGTTTAGAGCTAATTTAAAATTTTGTCTTTTAGTCACACACTAACCGGTTTAATTTCATTTACTATGTACTAGCTAATTTTGGGTTTATATTCTTTATATTGTAAATCAATAAATTTTGTAGTAATTTATTGATTAAAAAATAAATATCTGATACTCTTGTATTTTCAAAATTTGTTTTGCTGTTCGAAACAAACATATACTGAACTGAAGTTGACTTATAAATAAAATACCAAACTTATTTAGTGATGGCAGTTTATTCATCAGTTAGCTAATTAATTAAGAGTAGATAATTTCATTAGAAAAATAAAACTCTGTTAACAATATTTCTTCTTTCTATTTTTAAAGGACGGAGGACATTTGGAAAGACTGAAATTGGAACTGCCTCTAGACTCTACAAATCACATTCTGGATTTGCAGCTCAATCGGTAAGAAAAATAATACGCCAACCATATTAATTAAAATAGATCCCCATAGGATTTTTTTTTGCAAATCTATTTCGATAAGATAGAGTTTATGTTTATATTTTACGAGGAATTGTAATTAAGACAAACATCAAGATGAAACTGGTCAATCCATTAAGTCCATTTATCCATTTGGCTTTTGTGTTGATTGACCTTATACATGTACATAGAGCATTTTATAAATGTTTATCAAATAAAGACAGACAACCGAACAAAAAAGCTTGGAAAGAATACTTAATTTTATTACAGGGTTGGTACAGTTAAAGTCAAAACAGTCAATTTTATATTTTAAATTGATTTGGTTTCTGTTTTTCAAAAGAACCAAAACCAAATATATATATATATATACTGATTATTTCAGTCGAAAGGTAATTCAAATAAAATTAAATCAATTTTTTTATTCTTACTTTTCAGCTTTAAATTTGAATTACAACTCTGATACATAAAATTATGGATAGAAAAGTTTTTTTTACAAAAATGCTTAGATGATAAATCATTCTGGAGCAATCCAAATTAAAGGGATAAAGAGAGAAAGAACTTCGAATGATTTGGATTACTGCAGATTTTAAATTAAATCAGTTATAATTGTTCATCGATGTCTTGATTAAATAATGTTAAGTTCATAGCAAATACATTTATTTTGGTTCACCCTGTTGAATTTCATGCTACGTTTCATGACTATTGTACAGGAGTTGTTCTAGAATTTCCAAAAAAGCTAATCGAATCATTTACTAATCCAATTCAATCCTCGGATCCTTTTTTTCTGTCTGAATCGTTAATGGAAATAGACAGCAGAATAAATAAATATAAACTCCGTATAGTACTATAACCTCCCAAGAAATGCACAGGATTATTTAGTAAGCCGAAGCTAATGTTTGTTCGTATTGAACATTCAGTTACGATGTAATTTTTAAAAAATCTGCAATTTGAGTGATTTTTTTAAATAGAGTTGAATGTTCGCTTTAGTTAAAAATTATTCACTAGATTCTACTAACATTAAAATGGTGGCTCTAAAAGAGCTATAGAATTAATTTTAGGAAGGAGGATTCATCTAAAGATTTAAAAATCAAATGTTATATCCATTTTTTAAACAAAGGTCCAATATTTACTTAATAGCAGTTATTTAAAAGTATTTTAAAGTGGGAAGTGGAAGAATCTATATTTCGGATAAAAAATATATAAAGTCTCTAGCATAACTTAATAGGTTTCAATGTTTGAAAAGTGCGAAGCTTGAAATTGGTGTAACATTTATCTCTCATGTTAATTAATTTGTAATTTCTGTTTTGATTATCAACAGGGATCTCATCACTGACAAATACTTCCAGAAGTTTCAAAAAGGAGCGAAACACGTAGTGCAAACGCCTTCTTACGAGGTAAGCAAAAATATAATTATGTTTTATTAAATTAAATAAATATAAATTTAAAAAACATTTTTATCAATAACAAAATCTTGTTAAAAATTCATATTAAAATTCATAAAGAATCATTTAAGGACTCTTGAACTGAAAGCAAGTTTAGCCAATAAAAATTCAAAGGATTTTAAAAACTTTTCATGTTTAAATGTATTTTTTTATCTTCTATGTGACTGTAAAATAATTAAATTAAAAATATTCAAACGAACACAGAGGATAAAGTTTCAACTATTTCTGTTCTAAATATTATCCTCGTATTAGATTACAATTAGCAACTGCGACATAACCAGAAGAATAACAAAACGACGCAGTGTTTTATATAAGGCTAAAATTAAAAATATTGTTTTACTGCGTAACTTAATCTCAGTTTTGATTTTCACATTTAATCTTTTAAACTTTTAATGATAATAAATAAATACTTTTGGACTTGTAATAATTCCTAACTTTGGTAAAGTTTTCCATCTGTTAAATGAGATCTAAAAACAGTAAAAACACCGTGTCGATTTGAACTTCAATTTAGAACTATTTAGATTTACGATAAGGCAACATATTATCTATTTGCTTTGATAATTTAAAATAATTTTCCATGAAAATCAACTTTGGTACTTTATTGTTTAAAAAATAATAAAAAATATTAAGACAGAAATGATAAAAAAAGATTCTAAAGTTTAGAAACGCATTTACAAAGCAGCTGAAAGGATACTTATTTATTATTCAAACTTTAAATAATTAATTTGGGTATGAATGATTCACAATTATTAAAATCCTGAATATGCTAATTAATGATTAACTGTTATTTAATTTAATCTTATATCTTTGTAAATCTTCTGACACCGACGGATCTATTTTGATTTATAAATTAATTACTTTCTTATGAAAATCTGCTTTTGTTCTTTAATATTAAAAATTATTTTTTTAATCCATATTTAGTAGATAAAAATAGGCGTATTTGAATTCGCCTTTAAGTTACATGGTATATTACATGTCCAAGGTCGACTTTTTCTACCTAACTTTGGTAATGAGTTCTAAATAATACTAATAATAAAAATAATATTAATAGTATTAATAAATCGTAAATTTCGATTAATAATAAAACACATTTAAACAAACACAAAAACACAAATAAAAAATCTGTCCAGAGACAAAAAAAATATTATAAATAACTGACAAAGCAAATTTGCAGGCAGGATGTTTACTCGTTTTGTAAATATTTACAGATATTGATGACGAGAAGTTGCCTAATTTTAATTTTCAAATTTCAATTTAACCTGCTGCTTATAGTGTTTATTTACTTAAGTATTATTAAGAAGGCTCCTGTAATATAATCTTTAGTAATAAAACTGGGTCTATTAACTTCTTGTTTTAAAAGTCTGTTTATCGATTGTTCAGATAGATAAGCAGTCACACATATTACAACTTGAGATGAACAAAACAATTTTTTATCGTTTTAATTTTGAACTTCAGACTAAACTTTAATTGTTGACAGTATTATATTTGAGGTTATCCGAATATTCCGCTTTTAAACTGCGTGCTATTCAATACTCAGACAAAAAATCTATAAAAATGTCGCCATTTAATTTTCTATTTAAAACAAAGCAGAATCCTTCAAGGATTAATTTATCAAATAGCATAACATAATTTACAGTTACAAGTTCTTCCGTAACTTATTTTGAGGTTGAATGACAGACACGGTTTTGTAATTATTGTGACTTACTTTGAGTTACTTTTTTTCATGTTAAAATGTAATTGGTTGTAGTAGTAGTACAAGTACTATTATTATAATGTTTTTTTTATTGCAGGAAGCGGAGTTGTGCCATTATCATGGGAATATTCGCAACCGACCTAAATCTTGGGCTGCTTTGTCAACTTGTGATGGAATCAGGTGAGAATAACTCAATCTTCATATATTTTTATGTGGGGTAAAAGACATTATGAAACGTATATTCGTTTTGAATAATTTCCCCTTATACGTAATCTGCTATCTCAAATTAATAAAACCGATTTTTAGAATAAATTTTTGGCACTACATTAGGAAGAAAAGTTTTTTTTAAATGAACCAACTGATGTGGTTTTTAATCAATTTAAAAATGAGGATGTTGAATTTTTTCTCAATTTTAAAGCATTAAAATGAATTTGAAATGAAGCCAGTAAACTGATAAAACTTAAATAGAATACAGTTTAACTATTTTCGTTTTTAAATATAGCTATAGATATATTTAAAAATCGAATATTTTTGAGGATACCGTTTTAATTTGAATTCTGTTAAATCGTTTGCAAGTGAGAATTTGGAATCAAAACATAGTTATTACTACCCGAAAAATTTAAATAACATTCTTTAGATTGGAATACTTTGTGGATTTATATAATACACATCTGATCAATTATCTTTTTTAATTTTCCAGTGGGGTTGTATTCGACGGAGAAAATCTCCACTATTTGGAACCTCACAACCCAGATGGATTGCAAACAATTCGTAATGAATCCGAGTCTGATGATAAGCCTAGTACTAATGGGGATAAGTGGGAGGTTTTGCATTATAAACATGCCCATTTCACACGGAACCTTACTTGTGGTAAGATAAATATTTTTAATTTATTTAATTTATTTATATACATTTATTACTAACTTTAGATTATAAATGTATTGAAAAAACTCGATTTTAAATACGATTAAGGTTGTTATTCTTCTTTAAAATCATCAGTTTTTCAATCTGGTTACGTGGATTACATTATAACAGAGCTAAAACCTAAAACGCTATTTTGTATCAAAGAATCAGCACATCTAACATATGTACAATTAAAATAATATCTGGCGGAAATCGAATTCTGGCGATATATTAAATTTAAAATTCCGATTTTTTAACACATTTTTTTTACTCTCAAAATGAAATAAACAAACAATTTGAAACCACAAATTCTGAATTGATTTGAAGAGAGTTCAATAAATTATTTATTGGTGACTTAACAAACCCATCAGTCTAAGGAAATAATATAACAAATCTAATCCTATATACATTTTAAATTATTATCCTGACAAAAAAAACAATTCTTGTACAAATTGAAGTAATTTGTAATCTGTCCTTTTTCTTTGTTATATTTTTATATTTTTCGCTCAAAATAAAACTCTTATATTTATATACAAAAAAATATATGCAAAAAAATGTCGACTCTTCTGATTGCAAACATTTCAAAACTGAATTCCATCAGCTAATCCCTTCAGCTTTATGCTGTAGTGATTCAAAAACCGCAAATCTGTCAAAATGTCCAACCCCGGAGTTCTACTTGAAGCTAGATTCATTAGAGATTTTGCATGGAAGAATAAGCAATAGCTCAGCATCTGCTATCCACCTGGCAATTTCAACTTGAATCTTTTCTTATTATTATTATCCTCGGTTTTCAATCTATTACTACATACAAGTCTGGCTCAAAAAACCTCAAGATTCTAGGCACCAAGAATTCTTTAAGACTCCCAGGAAGATCTCAAGGAGATGATGATGATGATGATGAGTCAGTTCTAAGGCAAAAAGTACCTTAGCTTATCTCACTTACGCATTCCTTAAACAACTTCACGCACAGCCAAATCATTCTCTCCAATTCGAAATATTCAGTCAAAGAATTCGGATGTCATTTGTATTCCGTCGGGTTCTGTCATTTTCCTTAAAGGTTCCTTAAGAAGATTTTCAATATCCACTGCGTTATATGTCACAGGTTTTGAAAAATTCAATGCAACTGTCGTATATATTTGTAACATGTGACCTTATAAGAAGAAGAAGACTTGTACAACTCGTGAAAGCATTTAGCACTTGGTCTATGTTCTAGTAATTCTAAACAAGCTCTGATTTATTCAGTAATAGTTGTAAATACAATCGAAGCTCAATATAGCGAGCCTCTCGATTTCTAATAAATATTGGCTTAAAATGAACGAAATAGTGCTAAGGATTGAGATTAAATTTGAATTTTGTAAGGAAGTCTTCTGTGATAAATGGATGAGACTGTTGCTGCTGTTGATATCTTATTAAAACCCGTTTTTCCAGACTTTTTGAATCTCTTGTCCCTCTTGGGTATCCAAAAATGGGCAGATTTGGGTGTATATCATATTACATTATTGTAGACCGACTTCTTTCTCATTTTCTTTGATATATATGAATAATACTATACGTATTTTTACACAGCTTCTTAATACCATTAAGATGACTTTATTACGATGCATATATTCCCTTAAGGATGAGTTCGTACGTGAGAATGGGTTGCGGTGATCATCATTACCATCAACCAAATATTTCCATTCAACTTAAGCCATGGTTTATTTCATTTCAAATCCGTAAATCTCTGAATAACTGCCCCCCGTTTAAAAAAACAACTTTCAAGGTAGAACAAAAAGGATCAATTTTGAGCAGTTTTTTTACTTTCTAAATAAACTACCGGGACTTATTTACAGATTTACGGCAAGTTAAAACTTTAGAATAGTTTAAACCAGGCAGACATACCTGTTAATTTGTACCTCGTTTGTACCACGTTTTTCTAATGTTTAGAATGTGCTTGTGTTTTTCAAATTCTGGGTGGAGTCCCTTATTTGATGTTGAAATGTATAGTCAAATAGTCGAAGGTAGTAGATGGATAAGATATTGAAAGAGAGAAATGTGAGATGAGGATGAAACTTTGAAAACCTGAAATTAATTCTGATAGCTGATTCATTGTTTCGACAATCCAAAAAGACTTTAATATTATTATTATAATTTTAGGATTAGCAATGGGATTAATTATGTACATAGTTATGCTATGATTTCATTGTCGGCATTCATTTGTTGAAATTTATGTATGATTTTGAAGCGAAAGCTTATCAATAATTTTTGTGATATAAATACTGATACTTCAATAATGTCATCATACATATTCCTATGATACCCAGTTATTGGTTTAAAATTTATTGGCACCAGAAAACGTCAATTGTCACCAAATTACAAAAAAAAAACATTAAATTCAACTGATTAAGTTTTTGCAATTTTTCTAAAATATTTAACCAAAAACGAGACCGGAATAGGATAATATTTTATTTTTCAAATACTCTTAAACATATATATCGTACTCAATAGAAATGTGGAGTGTAAAAAAATTACCGTTTAAACAAGACAAATTTTATAAAATAATTTGTTTTCAAAATTTATTTTGTTCTAAAAAATACTAAAGTAATCGAAAATTGCAAAATGTGTTAACAAACATGAAATAATAGAACGTATGAATTCTGTTAAACAAAAAGAATCAAAATTGCTTAGCAAGTTAACTACCAATCCTTTGACACTAGGCTGTAAAAATCGTTGTATGGAAAACTCCAGAAGAAAAAAAATCAGGAAAAGATGAGTATCTGATGTCTGAATAATCTCTTTTGTATTATTATTGCATGCCAGGGTTTCGCTTAGAATTTCCTACATGTGATTTTATAGTGGGATTTAATGGGTTTTAATATTAAACCATAACAAAACTAAAAGAAATACCTAATCAAGTAAAATAAACTACATAAAAGATTAATCTGGTCTTTTACAAGTTAGTTTGAGTTATATTTTTCTAAATTCAAATTTTTAAATTTGTTTGCAGTTTTTAACTGCTATCTACATTTCCCCACTTGTCTAAACCCATTAAGTCCTACTAAATCCCACAAATTTAATCAAATCCCGGAACTTCACTACTAAATCCCACACTGATGGAAAATGTAGCTCCAAACTGGGATTTGTAAAACCATGTTTCATGTTGAAGAAAAACACGAGAAGATAATGACTACATTTATATTCGTTTATGCAAAGCACAATATGTACCAGAGAAGTCGAGAGGAAGAAAATGTTTTTAGTGCTTATAAGAAAGATAGTACTTATAAAAATGCAGATGTCTAAAAGGGTGAAGTATTGAAGTGTTATTATGATATTTATAATAGACGGGGACAGATTTTTTTGATCGTCTTGCTTGATGATGACGAAGGGGGATTATTCTGATGTTGCAAAGATCAGATGTGGTTATAATTTGAGCAATATTCTTTTATTTATGAGAATATTTCAGGTTTGAGCAAAATACATTCACAATACATTTTGCTAGTTTAAAAAACTTCAAAAAATTATAAGATTTGTTTTCGAACTCGATTTTATTTTTTTTCCAAATTCTTTTAACTTTGAATTTTAAAGTTTTTTTTAATTTCAAAGAGTTTAGATTTTAAACGTTTTAATTGTTTGTAATAATTGTACAATCAATTTTAAATCAGGTGCATTTCCGAATTTCATTGAAAACAGTATTATCGTTGGATATTTTCATATTTAAATACCTGTATTCGTAAATATTATTAGACAAGTATGATTTTTTTTAAAAACTAAGCTTTTTGTTTTGTATCGTTATTTTATCGTATATTGTTTATCGTATCATTATTTTTCCATGAAGAGTTTTCATTCACTCTAGAAAAAAAATTCTAGTAGTTAGATGTTTTACTTCTTGAATCATAACGAATTTAATTTTAATTTAAGGATAATTTCGGTTTTTAGTTTTGTTTCGGTCAACCAATTCTTAATCTCAGCTAAAAATGTTTACAACTTTCAAAACATTTGTGAACTTGTTCCTCTAGACATTTAAAGAGTTAAGCTATATACGAATACGATGATGTTCGGTGTACTTATTCATTTTTTTTTTGCAAATACAACAAAAGCCTAATTGACGTACAATGAACGATGATTGATCTCAATTAACTTAACTACTTCTAAATATTCCCCTCCAAAACTACCGTAAAATTTAAAATAAATCCACTCCGAGTAACTGAGGATTTCATATGGGGAAGTATTTAGTTTTTTTTAAAGCACTTTATTAAACTAAGGAGAACATTGTTTCATTTACATTCTTCTCTATACTTGATGTTGTCAAGTGAGATTGTGCAGATTCTCATTTGAAGATTTGAGAGTTTATAATCCTGACTCCTGACTGATCTTAATAAGATAAATGAGCCCACATATGTACTAGTACATTGTAAATACACGCATAAAAACAGTTTACTACTACTTAGAAGAAGAATAACATGGCTTATATAAATGATTTATTACATATGTTAAGATCCCAATTAGGATAAAGATAAACCAAATGTAATCATTAAATATTCAATGAACTCTTTCTTTCTTACTTCCAGGTCACGACGGCCACAAAGATGTCATGCCTGGATTTGAATCTTATGCACTTGGAAGAGATT
>JAQGBQ010000218.1:0-31621 GCA_034698485.1 Vertagopus arboreus | reverse complement strand
GTCTTGTTTTATTAGCCGATTAGTCATTCCGTATTACGTGTCATCTCATTTTTCTGTCTGGAGATTGTGGCTATCGTCTTACAAATCAGTTCCTCAACATCACACCACCCAAAACAATAAACCCTTCCTGGTATAAACAATCTACGTGTAAGAGCTATTGATGATGAGTTGGCAGTTTGGCAAAAACATAAGCCAAGCTTCATTATCTCGGCAGTGATTGGACTAGAACCTTTTCAATTCGAATCTCTTCTTCTTCTTTTCTCCATTTATATAACATCATACAGCTTTCTCTAACTTTCCCTTCGTACTTTCATGTACTATTTTTACATAAAGCCACTTAAATTGTGGCTGTTGCCTCTGATTTCTATTTTGAAAGGTTAGCAATGTGGTTTTTGTGTTGTTTTATGATAGTATTGGGGGTGTGGCTGGATTTCATGAGATTCATGGGATTCGGATCGATGGTTGTGAGGAGGAAGTGAACGTGTGTTTTGTGTGTGTGTATTCGCATGGGATGGAGTTGGTTGGTGCGGGAGGACAGGCAGACAGGACGACTTTCTTCTTCCGTGCTCCCAAGCTACATCCCGTCCTCCCTCGCTCTCTCTTATCCATACGGACTCACCACCATTGAATCTCTTTCTCTACTACTACAACTGCATCCTATAATCCATCCCGAACAATTTCACTCCCAACTCTCTCTTTCTCAACATCAGCCTCAATCAACCTGGCCACTACTACTGCTGGACTCCTTCAGAACAACAAGGCTACGATATTGTCCTGTCACAGCAGTACTGTCAATTAGTTACTGATGTTTCGGGACATATTACTAGCTTTGTTTTACCTACAACTACCAAAACAACCAAACAATTCAAAACACTTCAAGCAAATGGATCGATATGACCAGTCAACTCAGTGATAAGGCCCAAAAATATCCTCAAGACCAACTTCCGTCCGCATCTCATCTTCTACAACCATAGGTTGTAGTATATAAAAAAAACTATACTTACAGTCTACAATAAATCTCAATCGATAGAAGGAAATACTTTCCATTTATATCCATTTTGTTTCTTCAAGTTTCAACCAAGAATTGTAAATGTTTCTTTCCAAGCAGGCTGTTTTTATTATTGAATTGTATTTTGTTTTGAATTTAAATCATGGAATGAGTTTGATTTTTTATTTATATTTATATATATATCTTTCTGTGTACATGTTGGTACCATTTGTAATCTTGAATAATCTGTAGACATGATTCATGTCCATGTCGACAGAGGAAGAGACAGAGATTCGGGCATTTTAAAGCGACACATAAATTAGACAAGCAAGTTACGGTTCGTTCTTTGAAGCTCAAAATTCCTAATAATAATATTTCGTACCTTGTTGGTTTGTATGTTTCTTGTAAATATGAAATGAGGAAAAAAAGATTCAAGTTATTTATAAATAAATTTTTAATCTTCTCCAAGCAACTTGGCATATGGCATGCGTAAGATCATTTCAATCATATGAATCACGTCATACACGGAAACTATGAATAGGAGGGCCTAAACTTGGTACCGTTAATGGTTACATGCTTAAATCTGTATATGTTTCAGATTCACCACTTCTGCATTTCATTTTGGCATGGTGCTAATTCAAACCGAGAGAGCAATTGAATATTGAATAGAGAGAAAGTGCGTCAGTCGTCAATATGCTCCTTTTCTAGCTTTTTACAAAGGGAGAAAAAATCTGTTTTCTATGCATTGAAAAATCCAGAATAAATCGACTGAAGGAGTCAGACCATATATGTATATACCGTGTAACCGAACAGTAGCAACCGGGTATTTGGATTTGGATAAACTTGGATCGATTATTTCCCATTCTGCTCCGTTCCGTTGCAAAACCCCTGGCTAGGTTGTTGGCTTGAACTTTTTGAGGCCGTGAGACCGAAATTGTCACCAACAAAATACAAATAAGTAGAGAGGAAAGATAAGTAGACGCTAAGTAAATGTATATAGTGAAGCGAGGAAGGTAGGATTGAGATTACGCTTCTCTCTCTCTCTCACTAAACGGATATGAGCTGCTTCAAAAGTCGCCTTTTTTCAATCTACTCTATAAGGAATATTTAACCCAAACTTCAAAAATAATATCCCTTTTATAGATAACAATCCTATTCATCATGAGTGACATGTATAAGCTCAGCAATTTTTATATCATACAAAGTTAAATAATTCATTCAAAGTACAGCATCTGAATTTAATAAGAAAACAATTCATAAAAAGATGGAATCTTTGTCCCATTAGGCTTTACATAACACGAGATCTACGTGGCCGATAGCGACATATACATAAAAATTTAATGTGGAGTGGGTAGTTCATTATTATCAACGTTTTAAAACGATTGGATTAAAATCTAGTCGAGATTTTCAGGACTTTTGAAACTATAAAAAAAACTTTTGAAACAGTTCAAGTACAACTGTAATTTAACACAGCCACCAGATTCTTTAAATATCTTATATACGGTATATATTTCTTTAGAAATTTCTCATTTAATTTATAAGTATACACTGGGTCCAATTTCGCACTCTTAAAATCCATTAAAGTTTAAGCGAATAAAGGTGGATTTAAAAATTTGTTTAATGAAAGCAATTGAACTATATCAATTAGCGATACTCAGAACCAACGAATACAGAAAACAAAACTTTCTCCTGAAAAAGATTACATTATAGGCCAATAATAATATCCTCACATTTATTCATACCAACATGGCTGAGCTCATTTAAATTGGTTTCATTTTACAATTCCAAATTATGCAAATATTATTATTATTAGAACTTATATGAATCCACGTCTTTCCCCAGATTTTAATACAAAACTTGGAAAAACTTACAACTCATCTAGATTACAAGTAAAATTAATCTACACGGTTTTCAATCCTACAGAGTCATATCCTCCTCATAATAATAATATGAGACATTACGATGGGCCATCTAAAATACCTTGACACGAACTCGCGAGACGCACTGAAGCGGAAACAAAAGAGCTGAATAGATTAGGGAAGTTTTCGTTGCACAGGAGCAACAATAAAATTCGTAGCAGGCAGGATTTGCTGAAGCAAAAGGATAGAATCTTAGAATCTTAGAATTCCACCCTTTTCGTCGTCCTCATATAAATAGCAATATATACATGGCATAATAATATTATAGTCAATAGACGCTTAAGAGTCGGGCAGATTTTTCAGAGAATATTATTATTATACATTATATTTATAAGGGATGGATTAAAGCCGAGGGGTAATTGCATTTGCTGTCTCCATTCTCACACTACTACTACTACTGCTACTTCCACTACGGATCATTACTTATTAGAGGACATTCACCGGTTACTTCACATTCTCCAATGAAATCTCTCTCTAATAATATAATAGTATTAATAAAATATCCTTTGATAAAATAACCGAGGTTTCATGGGCAAGCAAGACGACTATGGAACGCAAGTTTTTAATTTTATTATTAAGATCAGATGCTGATGTTGACAGCTGACAGTCTCAGGTCTTGAGAGAGAGAAATCCAGCCAGGTTGACCAATAATCTGACATCTTTGCCAAATGTCATCTTTCTCAAAAACATCTAAAGGTACATTGGTACATTGGTGGACTGTAGAGTAACCGTAACAAAATATCCCTCTTCACAGTCCATAGCCTTTCGAACTTGAACTGAGAGAGTTGGAAATTATTTCATGCTAATGGTTACTCATAAAATGGTCTAAAGCTGGTGACACTTCTAGTTCTGCCGAGGAGACGAGAGCAGTTGGGGGAGTTCGGACTTCGACTCTGCCCCCTCGTCTTGAATGAATGAGAATCCACAGATGCAATTTATTAAGATGCTTTTTAAGACTTTCGTTCCTTCTTCAAACTACATTTCCATCCAATATTATAAAGGTTATCATTCTACCTATCAACCTGCTCAAGCACATTTAGGCGAAGCAGCCAATTGCCAGTTTTTTTTTTAACCTGAACGTATTTAAATACTCTTTTAACTGAAGCGTATCAAGGTCTCTCACTTATATCCCTTGTTATTACACTCTTAATCCTTAACTAAGAGATTTTGTGGGCTCAATACATCTCGTCGTGGTTAATCGATCATCAAAGTCATAGGAAATCATAGGATCATCACGTACACAACTCTTATCTCTCTCCGTTCTTTGAATTTTCCGTCTCCTCATACCAACCTAATGTTTATTACCCTGTTATTGTGTTTTGACAATTTATATACTGATAATAATATGAATAATACTTCTCCGAATATGTAATACGATATGACACGACGCCAAGACTCAAGACAAGATGATATTTGAGATTAAGAGAAAAGTGAGCAGTCCACAAGTTCACTCAGCGTCACGCATTTACCAATTTACACATGACGGAGATAACATTTCCTTGAGCCGATTTTCTTTGAAAATAAGTGTATAGAATCTTTTGCCGTTAGAGATTTTAAATTGTAAACATTTTTAGATTCGGGTAGAATTACACACAGTCAGTTGAAAATAACTGTGTTATTGACAACGATGAAAAACGCAAGCCCAATGAACTTATAGTCAGTCCTCTGCATATAGCAAATCTGAATGTAAAAAATAGCTTAATGTATTATAAATAGGAAAATGTCCTATCTGTCAAGTAAGTTGCTTGGTAAGACTGTCAATTCAATGACGGGAGTTGTGTACAGGTGGAAAATAATGTTTTCCCAATGATTGCATTCCCAGAATACTACTAGTAGTCAGAATTTATATGCATATTTCAATTTTAAATTTACAAGATTGAGAGCAACTTCGTTGATGCTGTCTTGTCTTCGCTCGCACTTGACTGCTTCTTCAGAATCACAATCTTCACACGCTACCAATTCTTTATACACAAAATAATGTACAAGAATAATAACAATATATATAAGAATAGAGTTGATATTCAATAAAAATCATGAAGAAACATCCGTCGTCACTCCTCAAAACTTTCTTTTCTTGCTCATTGTTTACTCAACCGTCAAGAACTGATAAAATGCTAAAGGTGAAGGTTTCTTGACATTAATAATAATAGAACGCAAAAATAAAATACCTTGATGCTATACACAATTCATAATGTATTTTAATACAGTAGCAGTGTTAACATCTTCAAAACTCCTCTTAAAACTCTTTTATTCAGCGTTTAAATAAATTTGACTTGTAAAAAGACTTTTTGAAAGCTTTGACATCTTTTTCAATTTCCAGACATTTATTTTTCAGCTTATTGAATTTTAAAACATAAAAAATAAACAAGTACAAAGCTTCCAATTCCAAAATACATTTGGATTTCTGTGTAATTCAAGAAGTTGTTGTGTGGGGAAGATATGTTAATTGACTAACTTTCAATAAAGAACTAGAAAACTATTTATAATGTTTACAGTTCTAATAACTTCTAGCAATAAGCTTTGATTACTGTTGTCTGTTTGTCTACTTACTAGAATATTTTTTTTTTCATTTTTAAGCTTCTTAGAAAATTTAATTTGTTCACTTTAAATGTCCATTATGAATAATTATGCAAATGAAAACTCAACTTTAAGTTCCTCCTTTTTTTCCTCAACTTGTAACTCCGTTTCAATAAACATGGTATTTTCTTTCATATGATTTAATAAAAAATGATTTCTGATGACTGATTTCATGTCACAGAAAGATATATAGTTTAAAGACGATTGCCAATTTAAAGCGGAAGCTGTTTGTCGGAACTCTTGTAAATAATTTGCATAGCTTTAGTTAAAAGGCTTTTAGAGGACCGGTTTAAACCACCCATGGTTCTCTTGCCAAACAGAAGCCAATAGTTGATGACTATTGATGAGTGATATGTACAAATAGTATTTTGGTGATGTGCTGGCTGTATAGAAAATGAAACTCAAGAATTTGTCCCAACCTTGATTTTCTTCCTAATAGAAAAAGCAATTAGCAGTCACTTGCCAGTCAATTTGTCGAGTCCATGTTACATTTATAATAATACCAAATGTCATTATCACCCGAAATAAATCTCTGCCTTACACTTTAGCATTTTAAAACAAGAGCAATTAAAATCTCAAGTTTTCTACCCATTCAAGCCAAAGAATCTATTCGAACTTTATATTATTTCGGAGGAAGTATAAGCAATTAGTAAATGGATACTTTGAGACTCGAGTCCTGAATGGATTGTAAAAATATAAATGAGAGGAATTAATGGCATTAACCTACTTGGTAAATTGATGAGGTTGATAATATGAGGATTATTTCCAGCACCACAAGCCTGCTGTAAAATTCCTGGAGGTGGTTGGATAAGATTCGGCTGTGGTATTAAGATAGGAGGTGGACCGATGAGTGATTCGAATCTATCGTCCAGTGATTGAGTGGTCGCCGTTGTGGGAAATAAATTACCCTGATGGTGGTGGTTACTACCAGAAAATCCGGGTGGTGTTGACGTGATCATTCATTTAGCGTATAGAATCAAAGGGTTAAAAAATTGTTCGAAGTCTCCACCTTTAAATAGTTTCGAATTAGTAAAACTTTTCCAGTCACCCACCATACACAATCAAGTGGATTTAGATACGATTCTGCATTTTAAGATTGATTTCAATGTGGGTTATTATTATAAATCTTAAATGTAACAATATAATATTCCACCCGAATGTCCCGTTTATAATGTCAAACATTCACTTTTCTTTTTCTCTGCACAATTAGCAAATTTTGGAAGTCAGAATAGTTTACAAGACTATTTCTTGTAGATATATTTTGTATGTAGGTATATATACTTTTTTGACTTTAGTTTAATTTGTTTTGGTAACCAGTGTTCTTTGGAACGTAGGAGAAGATGCGAAAATTGTAATTGATATATACTCTTTGATTATTATTGGTATATAAATGTAGGTGATATTTTTATTCGTATTGGTTATTATAGGATGATGATGAATATATGATTGGAACAATCCGATGGATTTTCACGAATACTTTAAGGAAGAAAACTTAATTTGCACTTCTTCTGTATATATATATAATGTATGTGTATATGTTGTAATTTGCAATGAAGGGTTTGCAAATTGTTTTTGTAGTAAATATATATTATTATGTCGGTGGTAGGTAGTTGTAGGACTTTTGTTTTTCTATCTTATTATTTCACCAGTAAAGAAGAAGGAAGATTGAGGATGATATATCAGACTTTGATGAACATAACTTTGATTCAACTCAATTATTATGATGCTTTTTTATATATAAACGTTCTCTTTACTTCATTTATGTAATACTTTTTGTTTCGTTTCTGAGATTCTGTCAAGATTCTGAATATTGGTAATAATGGTAACAACGATAATTGGTAATACACAGGCTTTTTTGAGGAGAACTAAACGAGTTGGCCCAGAGATGATGATTTCATAAATTATTAAACTCTTATAGATAACTTTATTTCTTTTTGTGGATTGTTTCTTTTTTTTCTTTCTATATATAATATGTCTATGAAATGAATTGGTGTTGTTGTTGTTGTTTTTAGTATTATTCTTAAGGGTGTTTTTGCTCCCTTGTGCTATATAATATTTTTCTCTCTTTTTAAGGGTTTAATATGTTTTTGTTATTGCTTATTCGAATGACGTTTTCTACTAAAGAGTCTGGATTGAGATTATTTTAGAAAGTGTTGTTTCTTGGTGGAATGATTTCAGCAGAGGATTCCTGAACAAATGGTTTCTTCTTTTAGTTGTGGTAGTGAGTTAGTAGTAGTATTAAGTAGTACTTTAGTCAGTTGGATTCAGTACTGCTCCGTTAAAATATGAATGTAATTATTGCAAGTAGTAAGGAGAGCGCATTGAGGGTAACTTCTCTGTCTGGCTGCGAGAGAAAACAGCCTATTCGAATAATTCTGAAATGGTAACTAACAATACACCTTCCTATGCCTTCTTCCTATCCGCTTTTGCTTTGCTGTTTTTCGTCTAGTAACTCTTTCATAGTCTCTATATATATTCGTCTAGTTGAAAGCAGCAGTGGTAAGTGAGATCCCGAGTTCCCACAAGGACCCTCAAGCAATATTATTCTCAGTCAGAGTTTTCTGTGATCTGGGGGTTTATGGTTATGTTATATCAATGGCTGGTTCTTTCCATTTCCGTCCTAACTCATTCTATGCCCCAACGACACGGTCTACCTCCATCTACCTGATCTCAATTATAACCCCTTTTTCAGACGGCGGAAGCCAGCCTTCACTTTCTTCAATCGCTTTCACTTTCCATCCTCCTCTCACCATTTTCGAGCAGAACGCTAGCCAAGTCGACCACACCACACAACATCCAAACTTTAGCTCAAAATCACTTAGACCTCATTTCATCGTTCACTTGATTTTACTACTTTCTATGAAGATTAAACCGGAAGTGAAATTGGAATGCAAAGAAAGTACAACGTGAAAGTGTTCAAAAATCTAATTATATACGGTTTAAAACATGTGTAATACGATAAGAATGATAATAAACATAATAGATATAGAAATTTAAATGATTTAAGAAAAATGTTTACTGGCTATTGGCAATAAGTTATGTGTGTATGTTTATCAAATTACCTCAAAGGAGAAAGTCAGACTGGAGCAGCGAGTATTTAACTATGCATATATGGTAATATGCAATTACAAAATCATGTTATCATAACAGTACTCATCTTTTTTTCTATATATCTCGTAATTCTCAATTTGATAAACTTTAGATACATTCTCGCGTACAAATGTGTATTTGCATTTATACTGCGGTTTACTTATTTCTAAATAAATCAGTCCTTTATTTTTACGAGATAGGCTAATTAACATCATAATAGTTTAGAACAGACAGATTTCCGTTATTAATCATACCTCAATTTTTATTGACAGTGACAATTTTCTGATCCAATCAAATGAACAATGTATATAGCTTATGCATTGAAAATCGTATAACGAAATTTTTAACTGTCATTGAATTAATTTTAAATTAATCGACTATTTTATTGCACTATTTTTTTCTTTTATAAATCATTGTTCTTTCATTCATTCATAAACTTGTTACATGTTTCAAGTTGAAAAGTAAAGCAATAAAAAATAATCCGATGATCTTGTACAACATTATAAACTCATAAAATGTAACGTAGATAATGTATTATCTTAAATATTATAATCGTAGAGACGTACAAAACAATAGGTTTATTTTTTTTACATGAAGCGAGCACCGTCTTTGTTTATCTAAGGTTAAACTCTGTTAACATTTGAATTAACTATAGTTTTTAATATTTATTATTTGTTATTAATTTGAAACTGTATTTCAAGTTGATGCATCTCGACTAAAAGTAGCTAAACTGAATTCACAGGGCATTATATATTTTCAGATATTATAAAATCATCGTTCTTATTATTTTAACACTATACCTAAAACCTAATAGTATGGGTTGACTTATTTAGATATCTTAAACTTCAATTAAGATGTGAATCAAGTATGGAATAAGTTAAGAATTAATGGTTACTTCATTATTGATCATTTGTTAGTTTGTTTACATTTTACATGAAAAATGAGTGTGTATGTTCAAAGCGTGTATTTAATGTACATGATATTATGCATACATAAACTGTAATAATGACTGTATTTCGAATAATGCCAGAGCAAATAAGCGTTTATTTGCATCCAGTAATTTATTTAAACGTTATTAAAGTCGATGCCATCAATTTTTAAATCAGAAACTGTAGGTATTTCAAATGTTCTTGTTTGAAAATTACTGATTTATCAAATATAAAGTCCACTACAAGACTGGATGCAATACAATAGTTTCATTAAGCTCTCAAATTAAGTACTTAATAATTAATACATTTTAACAGACACATTGTTTTTAGCTCCCTAAGAACATCGCATAAATAATAAATTGTTGGAGAATTCTTAACTACAGTTTTTAGTCATTGACAATAATTCGATTTCGGTTCTCAATTCTTGTGAAATTAAGTGTTGGTTCTACACAGTTTTACAAACATACATATTTTACAAGTGGATTAAAAATAAATTCATTGACGAAAATAGCTGTCATGCTTTTCAACAAAAATTGTTAGATTATTTAATTGGGCCTTGGGTAATCATTGAACATTTGTAATTCTTTTCGATCTTAAGGTTCCAGGATAAAAATTTTGGAAATTCGCAATAAAAGCTGTTTCAAATCAAATTTGAAATCGCTTCTTATAAAAAAAACCTGTAAAGTCAAAGATTCTTAATAAGAACTTCTTATTATCGTTTTGTTTACATAAATTTCGTCTTAAAATGGATTAGTGCGCATGATCGAAAATCTTTTGATGATTCAATTCCTCATAAAATTGTCAATTTTAAACTCCAGAATTCTCCGAAAGAATATTTTTGTATTGTATTGTATAGCCTTTATTTTTCTTGCGATACATCCGGTCAAACAAAATAAGTCTGGTTTAAAACAAAAACTATATAGGAAACTATATTTGAATTTAATTTAATTTCCAGCATAAAATTCGAGGTGTTAGGTCGGATTTTGGAGTTATAATTTTCAAAAAATAGCATAAAAAATCTCAGGATGTATTTAATTCGAGTTAAATTGAATCTATTTTGTTCATAATGTTTTGTCAGCTTCTTTCACTGAAAGCCATAAAAAATAACAAAGTTTTAAGGTTCATATAAAAAAAACTGTCGGTCTGAGAACGAGAACAAGTTGCTTATGAAAGTGCGATGAATTTTTACTTTTTAATTATATCGGAAATATGCTGGAAAAGATATAGTAGAGCTTTAAAAAGCATTTTAATCAAGTTGTTTGAAATGAAAATATGTTTATAAAATATTATTCAGGTATTCCTTGTGTTGGTTTTATAAAAATACTTTGATTTGTAAGTCAATGCAATTAGGTAGCATTATGCTATCTAATAAATTGTTTTTCTGTATATTTTATTTCATTTTGCTTTCTTTTGAGGAGTACATTCCTCACTTTTATGGAAATGGTGAATGCAGAGATTGTGTATCATCTGTATAATCGTCTAACCATATATCAACCTTTCTTCTATTATTATTGTTGGTTGAGAAGTCTATTTAATGTGTAAATAGTTGCTATTAAAAATAAGGAACTCGCTTCGTATTGACCTGAGACACTTCAATTCGACTGCAATAGGGGATCAAGCTTCTTCTCTATTATGTTTAAGAACCAATAATTTATTTGGAAAAAGTCAACTATCATATATTTTGATATATGGTATAGTATTAGACGCGAAATTTTCATGCGGATTCGAATAATAATGTGATCCATAATTTTATAGAGCCATTTTTTAGTTTAATTTGAAATGTCAGGTTCTTAACGTGTTTGTACTTATTTCAAAACAACGAATGATTTTATCTGGACTTTATTTTTGACCTGTAATTTGAGCTGTTTGGTACCAACATTTTTTTTTGTTTTAAAAAAAAACACTCGACTTTTTGAAAGTTTTGTAACCATATTTGACTTCTAACTTATTTTCTGCAGGTAACCTAATTTTTTTGTTTTGTTTAAACAACATTCCTTACAACTTGGAGTTAAAAATCAGTTGCACGAGAATTATTGTTAGGTCTGGCAATTAATTTTTGAAATAAGAACTTTTTTGATTCTTGAAAAATTAATGTAACATAAGGCAAACATGATTTAAAATTTGAAGTATAGATTTTAAATTGCATTTTGAGTTTTTTTAATAAGCCTGAGCTAGCATCAAAAATTCAGAGCAAAGAAGAATAAATAGATTTATTTGGGTTTAAATTAAACAAACATATTCAAACAACAAGCTGGGTAAATTCTTTCTCCATTTGTTGTAAAATTTTAATTATGTAGCATAAAAGAAAATTAATAGTTAAATTATTTTAATTTTCAAACCAATTTTAATGCATAAGGTCTAAATCTAATTATTTTTTGCTCTATAAGAATTCAATTCGATGAGTGGTCTGCTAACTCTGATTAATTAAAAACATATTTTAAGGAATGATTCTCCTCAAAATTGAATTTATTCCAGTTCAATTTCATTTTCATAGCTTTGGCAGGATTTTTTTTGACTAACAAGGAAACCTTTTTAAATCTCAGAATCAAAAATATTTTAAGAACGATTCTTTCTTAGAAGTATATCTCAAAATACGATAACTTCATTTTTGATAGTCATCAAAATTTTGATGATGTTTTATCCGTCTGCTTATTATAACAATAATTTTCGAAATGGCCTTCAGGCAAAAAAAAATCAATTTTGTCCAACCAAATTGAAATATATAACGGAAGATGACTAAGATTTTGTGTGAGAATTTGACAATTGTTTTGTTATTGCGATTAATTTGATGGCATGGCGGATTACACGTTCTTAATTGTATAAACTTATGTTTTCTATGAATATCCAATAAATATTGGCAAGTCTGTAGTAATTTTGATTTACATTTACAAACAATTTTATTTATTTTTTGTACATACAACATAAGAGAAAAGACGAATTTTCAATTACAATGAATCAAAAATGAAGTAGATTATATGGAATGAGATGGATTACTTATTAATTTCCTAACTATTCATGAATTGAATTTATTTCAAAACAGCCAATTAAAGAGAATGTTCTGAAAACATGACCAATTACAATATTTATCTATAATCTATATGGTTGGAAAAGAAATAACTGTTTTCCTCTGATTAGTGGATCTAAACTTTAAGTTATGTAATACCCCTGAAAATTTAAATATATTTCGTCAATATCTCGAAATTGAGTCAACTTCCCTGTATTAAAAATGGAACATTTAAATTTGTCTCAAAATTACGCATTAAATGGTATATTACATGTCCAAATCGGATAACGTTGATTTTTTCTACCTAATTTTGGCAATGGGTATTCTTAATAAGGAAGACAATTAGTCAACGGTTGAACGAAGGTTTAACAAAACATCAATCCAAATTGTTTCGTTTTGCTACTATATCAAAAAATGTCAAAGTATAACCAAAGTTTAGGTTTTAAAATTTTAATAATGCGATTTTAAAGATAATACCAAAACATTCATTTTTGAAGAATTTAGCCAAAGAAATGTTTGTTTTTTTATTAATTTTAAAACGTAATTGCGACCCGTGCTAGTATCAAGATTTCCGTGCAGACGTCTTTGTAACCTTGTGCAAAAGTAAAGTTGAAATTAGAAGCAGGTATTCTTGTTTGATGTACATATTTTGGCACTTGTATTATGAAAAGATAAGAATTAAGAACTGTACTAAATCCTATAGCTTGCCGATGCAAAGTTGCAATAGAAAATGAATCTCAAGTGTGAATCAACTTTAATTTTAAATGGAATTCATTTAGTCTGAAAATCATTACGTCGTATCCTGCAGCAATACATTTATTCACACCACATAATAACGCAAATTTATACGCATTAACATTATAATTTAAATTCGTAAATTAAAACTAGCTGGTAATTTGTATGCAGAAACTGATTGTGAGTTACCAGAATGTGAGTTTGGTTAGTCCTTATATAACAACTTAGATCACAAAACTTTTTAAAAAAATATATCTTTGGTCACAAAAAACTTGATTTCCAAGTCTTATGAAACCCTTTCGATACTCTGATGCTGAAAGTCGAAGGTATGTATTATGCTTTATGGATGTTATTTCAAAATAGTTATTATTGTGATAGGTAAGTTAGTTGAATCAATGCGATTACATTTACAAACAGAGTGAATATTTAGTATTAAATATAGCAATTTACTAACGTTTCACGAATTGTGCTTTAGCATGGAAAAATTGAACAGTCTTTTTACACGTCACTTCGCTTCAGCCGCGTTTGTTTTTACCTTATCCGATATTTGTAATAATATAATTTCATTCTCTATTAAAGCTATAATCTCTTCCTGTGAATATATAACCACAATATCTGTGGACAAACCCCTCAAACAAAAAAGTAGGGTTAGGTTATCAAAAGAGAAAAATACAAGTATTTTAAAATATAACGGAAAAATCGACTTTCGCTACCGGGGTTGGTTGAATGTAAAAGCCTTGTGAAATCATAATATTAAACATGTGGAGATTTATTGAGACGATCAGCCCGAATAAATAATCAGAGCACAATTCAAAACAAAGGCACTATAAAAATTGTTGATAGACAAGGAAGACAGGAAATTTTACAGACATGGAAGGATTTTGTATTCGTTAATGATTATTAGCAACACTTGCTCTTATGTTTGGATGAGTTTGGTTTTCCCCCTGGTCGCTGTAGATGCACTGTATCATTATTTGTATCATCCGATCGCTGCTGAAGCTTCTTGGCTTGTAGAACTTGTCTTGTGATCGCATTGAACATCTGAAAATTAAGAGAAAAAAAAGCTTAGTTAACGATTCGTAAAAATTAGTAAAATTTAAAGCAGAAATTGTTTAATAGATCTACCTCTTCTACGTTTATGTTGTCTTTTGCACTCGTCTCGAATAGCTGGATCCCCATTTGGTCTGCAAATCGCTGCGCATCAGACGTGAGGACTACTTTTCTGGAAGGGTCATCATTCTTGTTGCCCACTAGAACCTTGTTTACCAGGTCACAATTTTGTTCAATTTCGTGCAGCCAGCGTTTCACGTTTGCGAATGATTCTCCGTTCGTTACATCGTAGACAATTATCACTCCATGAGTCCCTCGGTAGTACCTGTAACACAACAGATAGAGACAATCAAATAACCATCTTCAATTCGGATCGCTAATGATTGCAGTTAGCATTAATATTTAAATTGAAACGTACGTAGATGTAATGGTTCGGAACCGTTCCTGTCCAGCAGTGTCCCAAATCTGCAATTTGACCCGTTCGCCATTCACTGCCAGCGTTCTAATTTTGAAATCCACTCCGATAGTTGTGATGTAGTTGGTGGAGAACACGTTGTCGGCAAATCGGACGAGCAAGGCGCTTTTTCCAACCCCTAAACAACAACAAGAACAATTAGTATTTGTATATGTAATGAATCTCGATAGAAAAGATCCATAAAAAATCCTACTTTCGACTTACCACTATCTCCAATGATGAGAAGTTTGAACAGGTGATCATATTCCTTAGACTGACCTCCAGAACGATTGGCCATGATGATCCAACCAAAGTGTCAAAGCTCGACTTAAATATTATTAACTACCCTGGTTAACTCTTTGAATTTAGAAAGAAAAAACCCTCCTTTAAATAAATCTCTAAACCAAGTACAGACTATTTCGAATTTAGACCGAAATGATTGATAAATTCCGAGTTTGTTGTGGAATTTTAATTCTTACAGTTAGGCCATTGATTAATTCTCATAGATTTGACTCTGATTTGAGTGAAAACTGAAAATCAACTCCCTAATCCCTACTACTACTACTAAATACTAAATACTCGCAATAATCTAATTTTGATAGATTCTAAATTAAATAGAGCCCACAGACTTTAAGAAGATTAAGCCTTCTTAATCTCTAATATTCAGGGATTAAGTTAATTTTGAACTTTTTTGATTCAATCTGAGATTTCTTTGAGACTACTGACTGACTACCAGAAAATAGAAGTGATTATTATCTGATTTGATTTGACTTTCCTTTTGTGAAAATAATTCGTACCTCCTTCAGGCTGTTAATTCAAACACCTACTTCTCTCTACTCTCTACATTTACATCTCAATCCTAATGCCATCTTTTGCCACATTTTTGGCCATTGCTAGGAGACTCTGAGGCTATTATTTAGGTTTCTACTATCTTTCTTCTTTGTTGTGTATCGTTTCAGTTTTAATGATGAATGACATCATCACAATGATTATGATATTATTATGACTCATCATCTCTTATAATATGTTGCTGTGATTTATGGAAATAATCAATCAGCTTAATTCAACACCACCATATGCTTAAAATGATTCATCTCTTGGATCATGAGTACAAATTACGAAGTGAAAGAAATGCATTTTTTATGTGTGAGGTACAGTTTATTGGACTTGACCCGATAACAAAACGCATGGAGTACAAACAAACTTTGCTATTTTTAAGTAAATGCTAGCTTAGAAAAAAAGAACCGGTAAGTTATGTGTTTTTATATAAATGTTAACGCAATCATCATTTAATACCGGGAATAGTTATTGACGGGTTATTCAGGTCGGGTGGCACAGGCATAAATTTAGAAATTAGTGCAAACATTTCATCAAGAATTAGAAAACAAGTATTTAACAAATGTATAAGACACCGCTGTTGTTATCAAGAGAAAATATCCTTATGGATGTACAGAACCCGATGGTTGTATTAGTGAGATAAAGATAACACTGCAAAAGTAGAAAGCTGAGGTTGGTAATATTATTATGATTGAATAATCCGGAAGTAGGCTTATTTCAACGAAGATAGACCGGCTCGCATGATTTCATCGGTAAGGAGGAGATTGGTGGCCACCACGATACTGAAAAAATAATTTGAAATGTAATTAATAGTAGAACAGAAAACGAGAAATATACAAAAAGAGATGTAAATTATTTTCAAGTACCTTGCATCAATCATTTGCCTCTTGGCAGCATAGAGGTCAAAAATACCAGACTGGGTGGGGAGCAAGGTATCACCGTTATCTAAATCCACACCTACATATGTGTCCCCTTGAGGCTGCATTGCCTTGAGAAGTACTTCCTGAGCGTCGTGACCAGCGTTGGTGACCAAGGTTTTTGGGATAACCTGAATGGCTTGTGTAAATACATTCACTCCCAACACGGATCGGGATGAAATCTAAGCACATTTACATTAATTAGTTTTTTTTCTTATATTTTATCAACGAATCTTCGTAAATATAGTTCTTATTTAGTTAATTACCTTCAGGCTGCTAAGCCTCTTTGCCACTGCAATTTCAAAGGCACCAGCACCAGGGATGACACAACCGTCTTGAATTGTGTTATACAAAGATCGAATTCCATCTCGAACTGCATCCTACAATAAAATAAAATTAATCACTATTTTTACTTTGTTTTGTATTATTAAGAATACACTTAAATTAGTCATACGAACCTTCATTTGAACAATTCCATGCTTCATTGGTCCCTTCAACAGAATGGTAACACTCTTTGGATTCTTGCACTCCTCAACGAACGTGAATTTATTTTCTCCCTAAAGTAAGTGAAATAAATTAAGTTTTAATAATACAAGTGTAGATTGAAATTGTGGATTTAAAAGTAATAAGTAAGACATACCAGAACATGTTCATACACTGAGCCAGCGTAGCCCAAACATTCAGGGGTTAAATCATCAAACGAGTTCATCGCCATCCCTCCACAAGCAAGTGACAGACGCTCCATATTTCGTCGCTTAGCCCTACGAAGTGCCATAATGCCTTCCTTAGCCAACGCATCCAAACTAATGGGATCGATCCCCTTTTGATTGATCACAACGAAAGTCTTGTCACTCCCTTTTGGGCAAAGTTGCCGTTTAAGATCAATTATCTTTTGGACTCGAATATCGATGAATTCCCTCTCGGACGCCAATAATTTTTCACGCTCATCGGCAGTCTTGTAAAAGAACCCGGAATTGACTTCTCTGTAAGGTCAAAAAGAGTTATTTACAATGAAACAATTAAATATTGAATATGGTTTTTTTATTACATAAACACAAATCTAAAATCTTACGTTTTTTCATACTCCAGTGATACATTACAAGTCAGAATGTAACAGTTCTTCAGACCTTTAGGCATATCGGGATGACGACCTCCATGATCCAACACAAGTCCTTTGATCAAACATGTCTCGTATTCATCTCGATGTTGCATATCTATCATTTCAATCATGTGAAGATCAACAGTCTTCCCATCCTCTTCCAAAATACTTAGAACAGCATCAGTGCAGATCTAGGAAACCAAATGAATACTTTAAATACACCACACTTGCTTACAATAATAAAAGTAACGATGAATGTTCTTACATTAGCTAAGAGATCAGCCAACTTGTGATGTACTTTGGTCCTTAAGGCAGTTCGAGCAACGTTGATCAATCCATCTCTATCAAGACCCATAGGAATCTTCATTTCCTCTAGCACCTTCAGGGCCTCTTCCTTGGCAATGTTTAACCCATCTGCAATAATTCGAGGATGAACCCCTTCGGCAATGATAGAGTCAGCTTGTTTCATAATCTCTCCGATCAATAAAACAATGGACGTAGTTCCATCTCCAACAACATCATCGTGGGCAGTAGAAGCTTTCGCAATCAAAGACGCAGTTGGGTGTTGGATTTGCTACAAGTTTCAAATAAAATTCAAATAAAAATTCAAATAAAATCCCATCTCAAAAAAACATAGTAGAATTAGTGAAGTGAATTATGAACTTACCATCTCATGAAGCAAAATGTTTCCATCCTTCGTCAGCTTGATATCACCGGATCCAGAGACCAACCTAAAATAAATAAATAGAATCAATGTATTCTTTCTAAATATTCTCAAAGCATACTCTAATTCCGAATGTTTCTAATTACATTTTCATGGTTCCCTTAGGCCCCAAGTTGGACTTCATGACTTCAGAGATGCCTCGAGCAGCTGAGATATTAATGCTAAGGGCCTGAGCCGCCCTTGCGAACTCAGCCTTGGGATTAAGAATGCTGATTGCAGACATGATGAATAATCAACTGTGCAAACTACCGATGGAAAATAACTTTTACTTTTCTATTTAATTACAAAATTAAAGTTAGGAATCGGATCAAGAAGAGAAGAAGAACACGAGCACACCTCTCTACACTCAAAAGACAATTGTCCAAAAAGAGCGCTTTTCTTTCTTCTCTCTGCTAACTCCAAAGCAGCCGACACACACACTACTATCTCTCTTTTTAGTGAACTGTGAGAGTCGGCTGTACAGCTTCCACACCCGGCTTTTTTACTAGCAAAAGACCTAGAACGTTCTTTGTAATCGGGGAACAGCCGATAACTTTTTGAGACGATGCTCTATGCTTTAGAGCGGAAACAGCGGCAATGTTAACATCAAAAATTTATAATTAAACATTTATTAAAAATCATGTTTAATTACAAATTATTTTAAACCCAACGAACGCAATAGTGAAGAAGCACCAAAGATCTAGTAAGTATGACAAAAAACGAAAGCACTTTCATTTTGCATTGCAAATAGTCTAATAATGTCTAATATGTAATAGTTATTTTATCTAGTCAGATTTTAATGTACCTGAGAAGTGAACGATAAGACTCCAGCAGAACGAATTATGCTAGCTGTCAAGAGCTTTGGATATCGCATAGGATTACAAGATGCACACGTATGAAGTGTAAACTAACTTGAAAGTTGAAAGTGTGATGTTTAAAATAAATGGCATGGTTATGTTTTTTTTAGAAATTGTTCAAGCGAGAGATTCACAGAAAGAATAGCTTTTACGACTCTTTAGGAATCACACCCAAAGCTACGCAAGCGGATATCAAAAAAGCCTTCTATAAGTTGTCCAAGGAGTTCCATCCTGATAAGTCTACCGTAAGTAGTCTATACGGTACATCATGCTTTTGTTTCGTTATATAAGGAAATGTAATTGACCGCTTTCTGTGTTTTTTGATCTACAGGGAAATGATGTCAAGTTCAAAGAAATAAGTGCTGCCTATGAAGTTTTGGGGAACCTTAAATTGCGAAGGTTATATGACCGTGATATATTTCCATCTGGATTTCATAACAATGTGGACAATCAAGACGAACAGAATTATGAATCCCAGTTCTCCCAGCAATACCCAAATAATGTATGCAGAAATTTTGTCTAGGATATTTGGAGTATGATATTTCATCCGTTGTTATTTGGATCTTTTTAATTCGTAATCCATGTTCTTTGAAAGATAAGAGAAAAACCTAAACGTCAGCCAATGTCTGGGAAATCGAGCACTTATGACTACGATGCATGGTATGTATGTTTTTTAACTACTCAATTTGCTATACAAACTCCTTGTTGTTTTAAAAGCTCGGAAACTCAAACACTAAATCAACATAAAAAATGCATATTTTAGGTTTTGAGCAAAATTTAACATCAAAACAGAACGTGTATTAAAATTCTTTAAAACACTTGCAGGACTCGAGCTCACTATGAAGATACTTTCACCCGTACGAATAGATCAAAATGGATGTACAGACAATCATACCGATCGATGAAAACTGCTCAAGCAAGATCGGAGACATTTATGTGGATCTTGGGTGGTATGATGATGTCCTTAATATTTTACAACGCAACGTTTCGGCATCAATGGGATAAGCCTAGGAGAAAAGAAGAGTTACGAGAGACAGAAGCAAATGAAAGTTGACTTTCTCCAAATGTATGTTAAGCTGTTCAGCCTTCTTCATAGCTCCTAGAGAAAAGTTTATGGTCTTCAGGAGATCAAAGTTGTTGTACCTAATACTTTATTTCGTAGCCAATCCGCAATTATAATTATATGACTTTTTGGTTCGTTAAAAATAAATAAAGAATGGAAACGGTTCATTAAAATCAGTACTTTTATCGGTTTATCGTCATTTGTTGTGAATCACATATTAACAAGGTATTAATTATGAGACTTGCATAAAACGTCAGCAACGGTCCGTTTATCCGAGCTTAAAAAGGGTAGTAGTGCGATTAGTATTCTGTACAGCAGTCATTGACAAAAACTATTGTCTTAAAGGCATTTCATTAATAGAATAGAAGGCTCAAATGAGCTGATAGATTCAACACTTTGTAATTAATAATAATACATGTGGCTACGTATTGAAATTTCTAAATATTGCAAATAACTTATTTCGTTTGCGTTCAAACTGGGATGTGGAAGGAGCGGATTCACTAACTATTTTACTAGGAGGTTGATCCTTTGTTTCTTGAGTGGATAGTTTATGTCTCATTTGTTCATCAAGTAATTGTTGCATATCCACCTGCCACTGTTCCAATTGTTGACTCAGTTGTATCTTTTGCTGAATGGCCTCCATAAGTTGGCTATTGACTTGCATCATATCGATCCTCGTCCGGGCTACTTCGATTTCCGCTTTGTTTTTTCGTTGTACTGCTTGATCTCGCAAGTCCCATGCTTTTTTCACAATTTCATCTTTGGCTAAGTGGGTCTCACTCAGGTCTCTCCTAGCGTTGTCTCTCTCTTCCATAGCTGCGGTCAATTCCGCTTCTCTAATGGTAATTTGACCTGAAATTACAGGAAACAACAAATGCTATCATTAGTAAATGCTCTAATTATAGTCATGTATATGTATAATACATAGAGGTCCATGATAATGAACTTACTAGTGAGTTGAGTGGCATGTTCTTTGAGACGTTTATTCTCGTCTGTCTTGTCTGTTAAATACCTCTCCATTTTATTTAGTGATTCTTCGGCCGAATGAAGCCTCATTTCCAATTCTAATTGGGAATTCATAGCACCAGTTTCCATCCCATCAACATTGGCCAGCTCTCGAAGCAAGTGTTTTAGTTCTTCTAATGAAGAGCTCAAAAGTCCAGGCTTTAAAAAGAACAACATAACATTAAGTCTTATTATGATGGTCATTTGGAATGAGTTAAAGAAATCTGAACAACGATCCATATTATGAATATGAATCGAGTTTTTTTTAAACGTTACCTTAATTACTACACTGGAATCGTTTAAAGACGTTTCCATGCTGCTGGAAGCACCATCCTCGGATTTGCTTGCGGATTTGGAACCTTTCAATTGATTGCACATAGCTAGGATTGATAAATACGCCACCCAGATTTCTTCTTTTAACTGAAAGCAATAAATTAAACATAACATTGTTAGTTTAGGCTGCATTCATTTTTCAATTCATGATTTAGCATTTGAACATTCCGAATGAATGTTTTAGTTCAAAACCCTAACAGAACAGAACATACATAAGTGTAACTAATCTGTTCAAACGTGGCTAATGTACGCAACAAAGACAAAGGATTAGTTATGCAGATTATTGCAGATCCTGGTATGACAATGATTTTTGCATGGTGATTACCGTGTTTTGCAATGCGAACTACATCGTCATTCTCATTGCGTAGGCTAAAAATGATGTACAAATAGATAATAATATTATGTTGGGACTAAATTTGTGGTCTAACCTCTTTAGTGTGAGCGTTCGAGGTTGGTAACGCTTCGTCGCATTCTATTTCACAGTCTTCCTCTCCACCGATGCCAGAGGAGGCTGCCGAGAGTCCTGATGTCGTACGAAAGTCAGCAGAAAGCTCGAGTTCGTTTAGCAATGAACGATTTACAGCTGCCGATCGGTTGAGCAATTCCAATCTAATCGGATGAAACAAAATTAAAACATTAATGTGTAAGCATAACTTGTAATAGATATATGTGTGAGATGTACATTTCCAATTTTGGCATGTCGAATCAAAAGATAGTGATTCTTACTTTATATATTGTTTTTCAATCTTATTTTTCGATGTCATTCTCATACACAAACAAACTTTCATAAGAAGGATAAAGACGTTCATTTTTAAATAACTATGATAAGGGAGTCTGACTGGGCCTGATAAAACAATTTCTAAATTCAGCAATCAATCATCATTATCATGTATCAACGTATTCAACAAGGTTCTATTTGTATTGCTTATCACAAAATTAGGTAGACCTTACAATCGAACAAAATGTGCTCTAGTTCTACCTCCTCCAACAATCTTTTGTAGATATAGCAAAATCCAATTATATTATTTAATACATACATCAACGCCACAAAAACATTTGAAAGCTCTTAACAAAGATCAATAGTTCACTGTTTCCTAGTATGGCATTTATCTTGATCTCATTCTCATCCCTCACTCAACTAATCTTTAAGACATAAGAATGATGCTTTCATGGGAATATAACCCAAGCATCTAATAATATTGATTTGGTTAAAATAGTATATTATTATGAAGTGTGAATTATGCGGTTCGTAAAATCATTTGGGTCTCTTCTAGAAATGGCTAATGATATTCGATAAGGGGGGCTGAAGACGTACCTTGTGCTCAAGGACTGATTTGCAGCCTTCATCTCATCTACTTCATGTCGGGTGTTAATTAGCTGCATCTCCTGCTCTCGATTTTGTCTTTCAAGAAGAAGGATTCTGTCAGTAGAGTCATCCAAGTGATGTGAAAGACCCTCCTTTTCTGCCAGTAACATCTCAATCTTTTTTTCCAAGTCGTACTTCTTGGCTGTTATGATGGAAATCTGTATAATGGATGAATAGAGATGTCATAAATTTCATGCAAGTAACAATTCTAACTTCACTCACATCATGCACGCAGAGGTGGTTATCTATTTATTAGCAAGATTTTGGCGTTCTTACCTCATCCCTCAGGTTTTCGAGATGACTCGTGTGATCGGACATGGCAATTTTTCGTAAAGAGAACTGATCCCGTAATGATTGTAGCTGGCAGGTGAGATTTTCTTCTTTTCTATTTGCTTCCTTAAGTTGAGCAGTTAGTCGTTGGTTCTGTTCAGTCAGTTCATTAATTATCACCGTATGCTCCCGATCCGCTTGCTTCATCAGTCTTTGTTGCTCTTCCAGCGACTTTTGTAATTCGCTAATATCCGTCTGCAACTCACTAACTCGGATCTCATAGTCCGTGAGCGCGGCATCAAGTCTTCGCCGAAGTTGGTACTTCTCCTGTTCCAGGACCTGATCATTAGAACAATACACAAATTTGAGATGAGTTTACTAATCATAATGCCAAGAATTTATTTAAATCGTGAATTCATTCCAAGCATTTTTTCATTTGCATTTCAGTCCATGACAATTCTTTTTTTTTTTTTTAAATCTCATCTGTCTGCAACCTATTCTCAACATTTTATCTCTCCCTTTCTAAAGATAATCCTGAAACTAAATCTGGTACGTTGCGTTGCGTTTATCACGATTGGTAAACCATTCGAGTCTCATTAGTAATTCTTAAAAGATCTAAATCACTCATTTTCTCGTTCGTTGTCGCAGCATTAGAATAATCGTGAATATGCTAAAACCCTTTTGTATATCTCACAAGTAAAGCGATTGTACGATGGTAAACGATTCTAGTGTGAAGGGTACTGACTGTTTACTATGACATAGAATACAAAAGAGGTTTAACGTGCCATAAGAAAGAATTGACACGCGTGGTATCTGTGAAGTAATTTTTAACGGTATGGAAATATGAAATAATCTGTATGCAAATTACCAACACATCCCAAACATGTATATGTATAAGTTGTACACTGTATTCTATCAATTCTATTCCAGTCGAACTTGTGATTCCCAAAATCCAATTCGAGTCATGCATTATTTACAAGAATCCAATTATATTGCTGAGGATTTCTCAAGTCCTATGATTTATCCGAGGAAGATTGCAAGAGGAAGAATCTTCTTAGAAGGCAAGCTTGTTATTCAACATTAACAATCAGTATTTTTATACCATTACCTAAACACTTGTGGTGATTGCATCCCTCCTCTAAATAATTCTATACTTCTACACCTACCAGACCAGCCTACCTGTCTTCCCTATGGCATGAATGAGGAGTAAACATTTGAAGATAATTTGTTTTCGAAATCGAAACATAAAAAAATATTCATCCCTCACTGAGCTAAGGAATTTGAATTATTATGCGTTGTTAAATTTAGATAAAAAAATTTTCTACTTGAATTACGTACAACACTACAACATTACATGATGATGACAAGCAGATCTACTATAATCTACTAGCTAGGATTTTAGTCCTTTTTATTATATTTTAGACTCATTGGGCATAAAAAAAGGAAGCTAAAATGTTCAAATGTTGAATGTTACGTCATTTAATTCTTGCTTACTTGAAGAGTTTCCCCTAAATTCTTTTTGTCATCCAAACATAAATTATTGGTTAGTTCTGTATTATTATTATCTCCTGTTGTTCAAATGTTTGAATTGATGAGGACTGCTCTACTATTTTTCTAGACAGTGATAATAATGAAAGTATACGGAGAGAGAAAACGGGCTAAAGTTGCAATAGTAGTTTTATTATTATTATAAGCAGTGAATGAAATAAAAATCGTTGTTCAGTGTCTATGAAAGGCATTGAGCTACAAGAGGTATTTAGAGCATAGATTCATAATACTGAATCAAGTAAGGACTAAATACATTTTTGGCAGTCGTTTCACACAAATTTTTTGAAAACCAACTACCGAAACGTCCATGTTGCAACCTCAAACTTAACTAAACATCATGGTCGCAATTCTCAACTTTGTTCTCTTTGTTTAGTAACAACTACTGCAAAAAATAATAATAATCAAGTGGACTGTTTCATGTTGAGACAGAATTTCTGTAAGGAACTTGCAACTTAATCATAAATATGGTTTTTGCTTGTGTTTCATAGTGACCGAATCATAAACCAGGCGTGACTGTATGGCATAAAAATAAATAATTCTGAAACACTACGTTTTCTTCTGTGACCCAGTACACAAAATAAATAGGTATTTAAGCCACCATTCCAGAGTAATTATTCTGAGTTCCTTAGGAAAGTTGAAATTATTTATTATGGGTCTCGATAATCTCCAAATTCCATTTAAATAAATAACTGCTCCACAATTTACATTGTTTTGTTTTTTGATACTTTCTTTATAATCTATAACTTTTGCCTTTGGTTGAAAATTTTAACTTGAGATATTTTTGAAACCATTCCAAACCAAAAAAAAGAATCAAACTCAAATGGGTATGAAAAACCTTTAATATATATAATAAATAATTAAATTTACATTTTAGTATCAAGATCAAAGCTATTCCTTGAACCTTGCTGAGAGTCAGTGTATATTTTTATAGACCTGGAAGTTTAATTAAGAAGTAATAATAATTCATCTCTCTTAGTTTATACACATACATTTATTATTATCACTCATGCGAAAACTATTAATATTTTTTCAGGCAAATAATCCTTGAAGAAACCTTGATGGTATATTAATTTACTATGTAGCAACTAAGAAGAGTGGTTAGAATGATGAAGATATTTGTATAAAAAGAAAGAATAACTGTTTAGCAACCTTATTGACTTAAAAAGGATATTTTGCGTGGAAGTTACTTAAAATAGTAATAAATGGGGGAGGCGGTGGTGGACATGCATAAGTAGTTAGTATGACACGAACCAAACTAAGTAGCTTTCTCTACTATTGCGACTACTAGTCTATTATAATCTGATCCCATACGACAAATATAACAATGACTGTTGTTCTACACATAACACGAATATTTATGTTGGACAACATTTAATAAAAAAAAAAATACGAGGATTATAAGTTGGGACTATGAACTTTGGTATGTTAATGGTCGAGTCTGCATGCATGAAATGCCCAAAATAAAAGTCTATGAACTCTAACTCATTAGAACTGAAAAGGAGTAGAGGATAGTCTAATACCGATAGGATAGTAATAATAGTAATGATAAATAATATAAATGGTATAGCAATAATTTACACTGAAATCTGAAATCCTTAGCAATAATAACCTGTCTCATTGGTCGTTGCCATAATATTGTTGTGCTGGTACGCGGAAGTTGGTCTATGATCTTGTTACTGATTCAATAAACAGAAACTAAGGTGGTTTTAACAGGAAACGGCATAATTAGTACAATTCACTCTATTTAATTTCTAAATAATGTACACTAACTAATACACACACAAAGTGTAGATTAGCGTGGATTAAAAACGTTATAACTATCCTAACTCTATAATACATTAATATGTTTCATTGCAAATTGCAAATTCTGGTAAATGGGGTCAAAGGAGTACTCCAGTCGAGGCAATAAATATTTATGTACAGGCTAACTGACATTTTGACTTAACAGGTCAGGGTTTAGGTCAAAATTTTAAAGAAATCAGAAAATATTTATTTTTAAAAACGAATTTCCTGTCATTTTTTGAAATGCAAGGATCGTGAGTAATGACAATTGCATTTTAGAAGTTAACTTTTAACCAAAGCTAAATATTTCCTTACACTTCCCCTCATAAATTATTTCTCAGCCTACTTAAATAATTTCGCAATAAATATAAAACTACTACTTTATTATTACTATTTTGTAGTTATGTTTGACATCGTCCCACAACAAGAGCCCAGAAGAAATTAAGGTTTACCCGTGGTCATTAATAATTATAAGTATTAGGTGATATGATTAATGATTCGTGTTTCGTCTTTCATAATCAGAAGCTTTTATCCCAAAGTCCTCTCCTAATTCGAGTATAATTATGTAAATTTACTGCTTGTTTTTGTTTAGAATGGAAGGATGAATGTTTATATCGTGCTAGAAGCACCCCTGACATTCTATATTGACTGTTTCCATGAAGCATTATTGGCATCACGGAGTAAAAGTAGAATAGTTTAATAAATCAAGTGATTGACATTATTGGGTGAAAAGCCTTGAAATAATTGACAAGCCATTAAGCATTGTATTTCCTCGCTTCCTAATCCTTTTTAACAGACGCCATTGAATTTGAACCAAATTGGTTGTGATGTAAACAAGCATAATATTATTAACTGCTTCTGCTGCTGTTGCATCTCACAGCAGTTAGTACGTGACAAGTAATTTTACAAAACCACATACACAAAACATTACAATGTCTACAACAGAAGAAATTACTTCATCCATGCCTAAGGACCTAGTCATGCACAACTTATGCATGAAGAATGTAGAAGGAGAAATCTGTCGATGACTTAATTCCAATAATAATGCATGGCATTGAAAGAAACAATAAACTATTTTTGAAGATTATGCAAGATATTAACATCATATTTTTAGACTTTTATCTCACACTTTAAGACTCTTTTTTAATATTGACCAAATCTTAAAAAGAGAGACCTTCAAAATCGGTGACAATTCTTGCCTCACAAAGGCAACAATATAAAATGGAACAATGAAACCTCTAGACTGTAAAATATTATTATAACTTCTGGCTTTAAAAATTCAAACCACAACAATGAGTACATAGATAGTAGTATGTAGTAGAGACTATAATATGAATAGTATATAGTATGTATAGGCTACTACATTTTTATGTATTTAATGTTTTTTTAAAACCATGGCATGGCTGGTTGGGAAACCTGTCAGTATCAATACCAAAGCAAAGTAAACCTTAAGCGATTGGGATACAGAAGATTAATAAAAACGTTAGAGAGATTCTTGTTGGTTGTTTGTTGTTGGCATATCTTAGCACATCACGCGCGCCTGAGAGAGATTTACAACAAAATGAACAGATTTATACGAGATGAGGTCTTAGATCTCATCTTCAACATGATTTCACTTCTTCTCCCTTAAAACTACCCTCGCCTCTTACGTTTTTTTTTCTCTGCTTGATAAATTACCCAAGTGGAGGATTGCAAATTATACCAATACTTTTGTTACAGAAAAAACAACATACAGAACACACACAGAGAGAAAACAAAGAATATGAGTTCAATATTATAACTACCTCAAGTCTTTGTGTGTACTCTTCAGTAATTCGTTCATTTTGTCGGGAGAGATCTTCATTTTTGTCCAGAAGTGCTTTCCCCAGCTCAGCAGCCAGAAGTAGATCCCGTTCCTTCTGCCGCAGTTCTTCGTGAATTTCAACTCCTTCTGATCGGTTTTCCATGGCCATTATGTATTCTTCCAGCTTTTTCATAGCCGACACCATCCTTTCGTACGAACATGCATACCAACAACGATAAGTGGAAGAAAATGTTCTAGGTCTCAGAAAATTAGAACGAAATGATCAAAGACTTTCAAAATACACTATAACAGTATTTCCCCCCAGGGTCAAAAAAACAATCGATGATGTAACTATTATTTTTTATTATAGTTTGTTCGAATTCTTCAAGGCAAATATTAATTTATAAGGCTGGACCGGAGTTTGTTTTGTCCAATTTTTGTATTGACAGGTTAATATGATTTAACCACCCAAGGCAGGTATTATTATAAGGTCTTTATTATTGGTTCTCGGAGTTGGGACGACGATAAGGGATTTAATATTGTTGATGGACGCTTGCGTCTTTGCAGCACTGGCAACTGATAAATATTTCATACGTTTATAATGATACAGAAAATGTATTGGATTAAAAGTCAAGAGTCTAGGCACGATTATTACTCTGCTCCACCTTTATCATTTATCACGCACATAATAATAATCTTCTCTAGTATACTATCCACTGCATATTGCATTTGCATAGGAAAAGGATTGGTTCTAAATTTTTGTTCCTATTCATCAAGATCAACGTATGAGTCATTCAACTGTGTAACCCTTCTATTAGCACATAAACACATCAGGACTCGAATGAATTGGAATTGCACAGGTGTTTGCATAAATGAATTTTTTTGTTTGATATCACACACTTGGTTTTGAAACCTGGATATTGAATCAACCAGATTCAATAGCACCAATAATTAATATGGAACGGAATGATCTGATATAGCTTTGGGTTTGGAATTATTTAAAGCGGGTTGTGCATAGATAACTTGTTGACTTATACAGATTAGAATATTTACAGATTACAAATGCTTTAATCCTTTTGAACTTGTAGTGTATCTACACACTCAACACTTGTCGATTAGATATTTTCGATACCTTTGATTATTGGTATTTTTATTTAAAAAAAACTAAAAACATTCTTGGACATTTTAGTTTGAAGAACATAAAACCCCAAAGTCATATATATAATTATATAAAACGTTGAAACTTGAACAAAGTGGAATATTGAGTTAATAAGGGCACCTAATTCGAATGGTATAAGTTACGTTATTACCACCGAAGCACAAAGTAGACTAGTTTGCAAATTACGGTACGTACATCCGCTTCCACTAGCACACAAGAACCCCACAACGCTAATCATCTTCTTCTTCTCCGGAGGTGTATGAAAAAATTCTAGAATTTGCCCCATTTCTGCATCCACGTAATTATTTTTGCCATTTTTTTCATCTGCTTATTATTATTTTTTCCTTTGTTGACTTTCAACAACTTGGCTTTAGCTTGATTTTCTCACAGTTGCATGAAATGCTTATGATGGTGACGAAAATACTTTCCAATGCAGAAATATTTCATATTTCAGGACAAACTTATGATTTCCACATTTGACTTGTTTTCGACGAATTTGTAGAAGATGACGTGAATACACATTGGGAATTGATTGAGGACGTCAGTTTGGTCTGGGAATAGAGTCCATGTAGGTATGCAAGAATAGATGTACTTGTTACAGAAGACTTTGAACACGATCTGATCTTGCATAAAAGAAAAGGACCTTCCTTTAGTTTCTGAGGGACACGGTGAATTAGGATTCTCTCGAATAATAACAAACTGCTCATGAAATGGCCAAAAATTGTTATGGAGTGTTGCAAAAAAGCTACCACGTCACACACGACACAATGCAGACTAAGACTGTTGAAGAAGTCGAATAAGTGCTTTGGATGTGAAGGAGTGGCGTTTATCCGCTTGAAGAGATACTTGACTATACTGCTAAAACACTGAAGAGTACAAGTTACTTTTACATTGTAATATTTATTTGTGGAACAAAAGGCGAAGTTAAGTCAAATTGGAATGATCACGGAATAGAGGTTTTCTTTTTAAAAAGGGTGTCTTAGAACAAATGGTATTAGTGCTAAGGGACTTGTGATGTAAACGAATGTAAACAATGGTAACTATGGCAGTCCTGCCTGATGCTAGTCGTTGCTCAGTATAGTCTATCTACTTTTAATTGAATCTATGAGACCCAAGAAAGAGTTAAAGGTATTATAAAAAAAGGCAAGGAAACAGGTACACCGTTGCACCACCTCCCTTACAAAGCCTCGTATAAAGCTCTCGTCCACAAGAACAGAATACGGACGTGGCCAAATCATTCAGTCGGGAATACAGACTAACTCACCTGTGTAATCTTCTAATGAAGAAAAGGCTCAGGTAAAAGAAGGATATCACCTACCTACATTCAATGTACATTTGGCTACATCATTACATGTGCCTCTATATCATAAGCAACGTACATGGCAACTCTTCCATGTATCAAAAGTATTATTATTATTGGGATTGCCATCCATAACCCTTTTTTGTTGCCTTGAATCGAGACTCACCTACTTTAAGCTCAGCCTGTTCAACGACACTATAGAACTATAAGAACAGCATACTCCCAACTTGGCTCAGTCGATAGATTGATGTATTACAATGAGAACTGCAATTGGATAAAGCAACAATAATTTTCCCCGTTTTCCACCTGAATTAATAAAAAGATTGTCCCTGGGGGAATTGATCGAAGAGCATCACCTTCATCAGTCCCGTCTACAAACAAAATACCCCCCCATTTCCGTATTATTTACAAACTTTACTTGTGTCTACAAATAGATCGGATCTAAGGAATAATGCAGAATGTCTAGATGATCAACATCTTTGGGATCATATTATTAGCCACCTGATGAGATCCCATGATTCATTTTATTCATGAGCTAAAAAATTATGTGGATATTTGATATGCAGAATTGAATGAATGAATGAATCATTTTCTTGAAGCACCCAGAACGCCCAGAAGTTCCATCCATTCCTACCTTAAAAAACCACTTAATCTTCATATAAAATCCTACAAAAGTTTTCATGTCACACTGCAAGACATTGAAACCAAGAATATTATTATTTCATTATTACACTGTCACTCCTCTTCCGTTCTTCTCCATCCGTAAAGGTCTTCTCATTGATGCAAAGCAGACGAAAAAAAAATTCACAGCCAGTTTTTATTACGATTGTGGACAAATATTCTTATTTTGTTT
>JAQGBQ010000217.1:0-31706 GCA_034698485.1 Vertagopus arboreus | reverse complement strand
ATAACAATTTATTTTTCTTTGTGATATTTTTAATGACTTTGTTATACAAAATTGAACTTTTCGTTATTGTTCATTTAGTCGATCAACCAAAGCTACATACATCTTCAAATTATGATAAGGTGTCATCCCCTGAAAAAACACGTCCCTTGAAAGATACACATCGTCTAATACTGTTGCGGGATCGTAGTTTCACACGCTGAGTTCCTTCATAGTTGCCTCCTCTTGGTTATGGTTCTAGTAAATGACTTTATGTCTAAATATGATCTAAGAAATATAGAAGAAACAGCGGAAGACCGCCTTTGACCTTTCAACCGTTTCATTTCATTCAATTCGTTAAACAAAGCTAGATTCAATTTAAAAAATTACATCTTCTCCTTCACGCCATCATCACAGTCAAGTTGTTTCCAAAGCTCAGGTAGTTTGGAATTATTGTAGAAGGCAGGAACCTGTTGAGTTATCGTGGGAAAGATTTTTACTTTTCTCGCCTTCTCTTGTTCCTGTTTGTCTAATGCATCAACATCTTGTTATCTCTAATAATTGTGATTGTTGAAGAGTGAATTCAACTAACTTACAATATATAACTTAGTACTATATAACATCACCACCTCTGTTACAATAGAACTACTCAACCAACCATATTGCTTGTTGTAGAATTTTTAAATTTTACATTACTTAATGTCTATATTCCATTATGAATGGATGACTATATCTTATCTGCAGTTGTACACGATATCCATCTAAAATGTTATTTGGCCATAGCCAATCCAGTGAAAAAGACATTATTTTAGTTGCTGTACGGTTAGCATTTAAAGTGTGAACGAAGGCAACCAACATTAAACAAGTATTCGAAGAAGCTGAGCAACTCTACTCTCATTACGTATTCATTTTCAATGATTTTTAATAAGCTTGGTCCAAGTTATCTCCACACCTGAACTTAAGTGTTTTATGAAATTTATAAAAACTTACAACGAAGACAAGACTTCTTTACCACTTGACCTTGGAAAAGTTTATTTTTAACGACATCCGTCTCTTTAAAATGTACATCAAAATCTCACGATTTCTTAATTTTACGACTCTATGATAATTATGCATAAAATCCTAATTACGGTTTATGACACTGGAAGGTCGTCTAATCGATTGGGAAGCGTGTATTACTAATTGGCTGCCAGCTAATAAAATCGCCTACGTGTAATAATAATATTCATATTGTTGACTGCAGTTATATACTTTAAACGGTGGTTATTGAAATTAATAAACTTTTGAACAATGGCACATAAAGATAAACTAAAATAATCAACAATTGTAAAAGAAATAGAAAAACTACTACCTACTTTAAAATAACACAAGGATTGTTAACTGAAGCAACTAGTTTTTAATGCCGACATAAAATATTTCAAGAGATTTGTACTTGTAGCTTAGCATGTCAGTTTGCAATTATGACAATGTTGAATGATTAATCACCAATCAAGTAATCTTCAATCCAACAACACCCGAGGGTGTAGAACAGTAAAATTGATTGAAAATCAATTTTTTGGCAGTGCCACCCAAGGTTGAAGGTTAATCAAAGATAGGCTAATTATGTGGATATGCAGATGGATTTTTTTATTTTCTCTCTGGACACTAAATTACTATTAGTGAAAATACTTATGTCAGGCGGAGAATAAATAATTGAGCACAATGATATAAAGTTTACAATGCATTATATAATTATAGGTAGATCAAGGTGACATTCATAATTTTTTGAGTAGGTTGACCATCCAAAACTTTTAAACGAGATTTTTAACACCCTGAAGTTATATTAGTAGACGGATAGTTGAATAAATCAGTTATTTTTTTGCAATGCACTCAAAAAGTGAGAAAGTAACATCATATAATAAATGTGTAACGTGATAAAAGACAATAGCCAAAAACAAGATCTGGTAGACTTTCTTGATGATCATAAGTCAAAAGTTGAAGAAAATTATCGGGATGTTATCCCCATGAAGGTAGACAATAGACATGAAAATATTAGCAGACTTGTGTTCATACTATCAACCATTGCATGGTTTCATTATCTTAGCTGAGCAAACCTGTTTGCTGATTAGTTTTCAAGAATCAATAAAATAAAGATAACGTTTTCGACCTAACGCTACTCACTTAAATATTGAGTCATGAACTAATCAGAATTTTTTATCACAATTAAGTGGTCTGATTTTAAGTTTTCAATATTTTGCGTAACAATTGATTTTGAATTTACAGATTACTTCTTAAAACATCAACAAGTAAAAATAAATAATATTTATATGTACGTAATATAATTTTGTAGCTAGAGATAAGCTTGAAACAATGTCACTCTGAATACACACCACAGACTTCTGTTTGAAGTTATAAGTTGGAGTCTGTGTCTGAAATGAAGATTAAGAAATGCAATTAAAAGAAAACTTCTTAATGACGATTCATGCCAAGCGGATCCAATTTCAAGTAATATAAAGCCATTCTAAGGGATCTCCAGTGTACTAGCATCTAGTCTTGCTTCACTCATGATTGTTGTAGCGATTCTATGAAATCTTTATATGAAGTACTTGGCTCAATCAGCAAAAACAACCCTATCAGTCATTTTTATTGATGAAGACATATTTCATAGTGAAAGAGACTGATAACAGTAGTGAGTTGGTAGTTATCGCTTCTAAAAGAGAGTGTAAGCTGTAATGGGTAAAAATATTATATATATCTATCTCTTACTATAATTAGATATAGAAATGTTTAAAATGAATTTTGATAAGGTAGAAGAAGAAGAGTATAGGTAACAAATGAGTTTGAAAATGGATACTCTTGTCCTATCTGTATTTTATTCCCTGTCGTCATCGTCATTAAAAATATCTTCAATTTTGTCAAGCACTGTTGGCTACTGCTGTTTTACATCCAGATTTATTTACGATATTTGCCATTTTATTATTACTTGAGTCGTCAATCGTGTAGTAAGAACTGATTTTAAGGGGGATGTTTGGAGAATTTATGAGGTGTAAACATATTTGCTTCTTCATCCCACATTTTGCCAAATAGTTTACTATTTTTAATTAAACGAAACATTTGTGTAGTTTATATTTACATTATCAGTACAGTATGAAATTGATATTCAAGCAGTAATTAAGTAAATATTTGTTATTTTTTGTTGTCTAACTTGCCTCTAGAATTAGAGACTTCTAATTCTAAATGAGTTTAATGATGCTTAGACTGAGTACATTCCCCAAAGGGTTTTGATCACATACAAATTACACTGTATTTTGCTTTTTATGAGAAACTTAAATGTGGAAAGGGAGTTTACATTATCCTAAACCTACGCGTATTCTTCAAACGCCCACATTTTAAAAAAGTGGAAGGATTTGCCTGCCGACGATCATTTACAGAGAGATGCACTGCAGGTATGATTACACAGTCAAATATTGTATGTTCATACTAAAAGACAGACTTTGCAAACTAACTGACAATGAATAAGGCTTATTGTATGGATAATGGGAATATATATTTCTAAATTCTGTAATTCATTGTCTCCTCTCATTGGATAGCTTTACAACATTACAACTACACCCACACTCCTCCGATGTAAATTGTATGCAAATCATCGTTCTTAAAACTGGTTCAGGATAATATGCTGTGTAATTTAAAATCTCCACAATACAACTTGGAATATTATGCAGCGTTAAAGTACACTGGCAGAAAAAGGCTAAATACCGGTTCATGATCTGAAAATAAAAGTATTATATGTACACTTTTACATATTTTTTGTCAAGCTAAACATTTATGGTTTACGTTTTGAGTCTTAAAATGCAAATCGGTTAGACCGAAATTAAAACGCAATTTACAAGTTTTGTTTGTTTCATTTTGAATTTAATGATGAAAAAGCCTTGCCTCGTCAAAAAATCTGTGTAGTTTTTTTTATGAAAGCTTAATAATTGTCAATTTTATTAAAATCCGAAAATTAAATCTCAAAATAAGGATTTAATTCAAAATAAAATTGTTTTAAACTTCTTTGAGTCGTGAAAACTTCCCAAATTCTGTTCATTCTTTATCATTTTGTGGTAGGCTCATGTCTGAAAAATGTTTATCTTCACTCAGATTGTTGAAAAGCTCTATTAGAACTTCTATTATGGTGATTGTTGACATTTAGTTCTAATGTAGCGTATAATCATACATTAATATGGTTTCTGGGCATTTGGGTTTATAAAAAAAATGTACATTCCTTTTTTCATTCAAAAGCTCAGTCGGGCATAACAATTTCAACCACAATCCTGCTGTATTCCTTTCTTCGAAGAAATATCAAAGGAGTGATGAATAGATTATCTCAATAATTATATCCCCTTTCAAAACTATCCTGTAAGCGCATTGTGGTTTAAATCATTACATTTATCTTTATGAATAGCGAAATATAATTCCCAATATGATAAAATGATAATAAATATGTCCCTAGTAAAGTCATCAGCCTGTGAACGAACATAAGCTTTGAAATTTCTGACATCCATTGAAATGGATCTGTATTTGTCTCTTTGAATATTTTGAAATGATCAAAGAGTCAACGAATGTAAATCAGTTAATGAATCTGTCTTTTCATTTCGGCCAACGGTTCAATGCACAAATCACAAAAACGGCTACAAAATATCAAATGTACCTGACAATTATTGAAGCTCATTACACCACAGACTGGCACTAGGGCTTTAGAATTCTCAATAATAGCAGCAGGCAAGTACAACTTAGTTGAATCATTAATAGTTTAATTTATTTGAAAATCAAAGGATTCATTTATGAACTAATGTAGTTGGTTAAAAGCTGCATCAGGTCTTCTTTAAGTCTAAAAGCTTTCGTAAAATTTAGTTCACTGACTTAGTCAGAAAACTCGAGTTGAATAAGAGAGAACAACATCTTCAATCATCTTTTTTTTGCTCTTGTTTTTACTGTTGATGGGAAGTTTTGAATTCAGATTGTCAACGCAAAAAATTAACTTGTATAAAATACAAAGAAGAATAACTTTTGAAAATAGAGAAGTAACCTTGTCCGAATAAGAAAAACCTTCCAGAATACAAAATGAGCAATGATATGAATGGAAAAGCTTAAGATTCAAAATGTGAGTACGTATCAAAGAACGGTATTTTTGTAGTATGTAGATATATATATGTATCTAGTGTTGAAGAATTTTCTTCATCCCTTGTCCGTATTAACTTACAAGTTGTTAAGTTATTTTAAAAGTACAAACACAATTCTAGACTAACTGAATAAGAGACAGATGACATACATCAGAATAATTCTGAATATGTTGGTAAAAAACAGAATAACCCGATCTGATGTTTGGTCGTTTGGTTGTCTGATTAAGATGACAGATAACATCGTGAACCAGTTTAGATAACACGGTGTATTGGTATATCATGATAATATATTAATTTCATCATTAAGCAGGAAGGAATTCAAAAATGTCAACTTTGTATTTACTTTGAGAAATCCTTTGAAGTTGGCTTTTCATCCCGTAAATGTCATTTGAACAAAAAGATTGACAAGGCTACGTAACCCTCCTTCATTTCTATCAAACTATCAAACGAAATTGTCAATTGTGATATTTATTGTGTGTTCAACCCATTTCATGATACAATTTAGCCTAATCATTGGCATAAAAAGAGTCCGTCTCGTCATCCCAGATTCATGGAATTCTTAAACCACGAGAGTAAGCTGTATAAGCATTGAGATATAATTTAAATCTTAAAATATTTATGTGACAGCTAGATCCCTTGCGAAGGAACAACCTTCAAATATTCCAATGAAATGAATCAGAAGCCAAAAGGAAAGGAAGTACAGGGGTACTGAAGAAAAGGAGCCAAAGGAATCGTGAAAAATCTGTATTTTACACGGATTTATTTATCCATCCGTGTAGGCGTATATGGAATTGAACCACATAAAGTATGTAACTCTGTATTGATTAGAATTAGAATTGCCATTACCAGTCCAGTCTACTGTTGTAAATGTTGCGTGTTATGCATATTATTCAGTATAAGATTAGAAAGACTCGACTTCAATCCAATCCAGGGTGTCACCTTCAGTATGTCACATTTCCACATGGGCGTCAACGCCTTTTCTTCTTCGTTAAAAAACCGCCCTTATCATTCAAGTCAAGTGGTTCCTTGAGAATACTTCTGGCCTAGAAGACTCATGCCCCCGAGTGTATATTGAAATTAAATCCAAGTCCACATTCAAGTACCGAGTCAATTTTACTTTACATTTTTATCCTGAATGCAAAATCATATAAACCTCAACGGATTATGAACAAATCAATTCCAGGAAGAATTTAAAACGTCTTGCCCCTTTGAAAGTTTAAAATCGCAGAAATGAGATGACATATCTTGAGACTTGAATAGTCAAAGAAGTTTCTCACGGCATCTTCTGCTATCTATTTGTTCAAGGGTTACTTTATGGATGTATTAAAAATTGGATAACAATGAGAAGGCTCAATAAAATAAGATCAAATCACTTTCAATTTCAGTTCAACCCATAACATGGTGCTTTTGATGAGACTTCAAATTGTCCTGTTTCTTCTGTCTTGTTTTTGTGTCTGTGTGACACTTGTCCCATTCTCATAAGATTAGACCAGCCCATCCTTTAGATTCGTTTAGTTTGATCTTCACTCAAGGATAACAATTTGCTATTGAGAATTGAGACTTTGATTCCAATTCATTAGATTTTTTTCGGTACAAGAACACAATCAAGGCACATCCTCATTTCCATTCTATCGTACATTTCATGTGTTTCTTTCGGTTCTATCTTCCATTATACTAGTAAACTATAGATTTTAAAAAGAACGAGTGCCCTGGGAATTGAGAGAATAAGTCGTCTTTCTGATTAGAAATTCGATTCTTCTCGTCCCATGTGTCATTCTATTGTTACGATCTTGAAAAAGCCAGGCTGATAATCACCTTTTAGACCGAAGCCAAATCCCCTACGATTGAACTTCATCTGAGTTTGTTCTTTGTATTTTCTTAAGAAACAATTCGTACTTTTATTTCTCTCTCCGTGGAATGCTTTGGGATGTGGTTAAACTAGGAACAAAGGACAAGTGTTATTGCAAACGCACGCTGCCTACTTCATAGGAAGTAAATAATGGGGATGTAACATAGGATGAAAAATCACAAATATACTACATTGCTTAAAATAACTTCACATTTATTTACTACACGGGCATTATTTTTTTCAAGGGTGGGGGCAACATGCACCTGTGTTGCTATTTTTTGTTACGTTTCAGTCCTTTGTGTCGAATATTTTTTTAGAAAGCTATAATATACATTTACATTTACATACATCCTCGGCTTAAGGCCTTGTACACTTTGAAGTCGAACTTTCAAGACGTTTTGCATTGTCTGTTCATGCAATGATGAAGATGATGAGAACGAAGCCAATAATTATTGCTAACTGGGTTCCTTGGTAAGTGACAAGCAACTGGCCGACACGGGTACGATTAGACATCTATTCGTAGCCCAAAACAAATACTTTACTACTGTAACAAAGAAGAAAAATATACAATGCTACTGTATATCCCATAAGTAAGTGAGGAAATAACTATTTACAATCAAGGTTTATGGTATACGCCTCCAATCTGTATAAGTGTCGACTGTCGAGATACTCGAGAAATTGCAATATTCAAAGAGAGAAAGAAAAATGAAATGACAGAACGAAATAATAAATTTGACTCCTTCTGTCTGGTCATTATTAGCTGTAATAAATGCCGATAGATAACTAACTGTTAAGTACTTGTTACAAAAAAAATGTGAAATCCATCTTCGACACCGACACTAGCCAAGCACATTTATTTTATTGACTATTGCTCACCTGATATTCGGCTTTAATTAGTGAATTTATAACATTACGCTAATAAGCAAGCGAGGCAATACTTTCATATCGTCAACACTCTCTGCATGAATAATGGGATGTTCCATAGGATACAGCTAACAAACAAACGGAATAAAATAGAAAAATATCAAATATAATGATAGGGAATAGATGGATGGAAGTCCTGTCGAAAGAAAAAGCAGGTAGGCTTTAACACATCATAAATGAATAGTCTTGTTGTATACAATAATGAGCAGTGAACAGGTAGGTAGTAGGTATCTCTTACAATTTAATTTTTTTATATCTGTCTGTTTCAACTTCCAATGATACAGCAAGAGAGGATGGCTTCCGTCTAGGCAAGCGATATGCTGAAATGTAATAAAAGTATTTGAAGGAACGGAATGCAAAATCATCAATAAGAGCTGATTAGTTTCGGCTCCTCTGAGAGATTGATGTGTCTATTGATGACACCGGTGTTCTGACTAATGCAAATAAGTATCTGAAGGCTGACCATTATTTCTCTATGATATTAACCAAACTTCCAATATTAGAGACATATTTATAACTGCTTTGTAGACATACCTCTCTTCATAAATGCCTTTAAAAAAGCATCATAAAATATGGTTTCTGTTACTGATCGATTTTTGTTGTTGCTGTATGATATTTTACATTTCTGAATTCTTGTTAATTAGATATTTTGCATGAATTGCAAAATTGATACATGGTCAGACCGGTTTATAAAATGTACATTAACTTGTTTCACGCTTTCACTCTTATGAAGGAATAACAAATACAAGAAGAGTACTTCAATGTATTTAAAAAAATTTTAAAATTAAAATTTGAGATTTCCAAATAAAAGCATCCTAAATACTTTCCTAAGGCTTCTTATTACTAGATCCAAAGAAAATACGAAATCATATTACATTTTAGCCTCGGGGTTGAAAAACAACAAACGTTTATAAATTTGAATGTCGCAGTCAAATATAATTAGTCTAATTGGTGTCTTTATCGGAATTACAAAAAATAGTATGAAAAATTATGTCTTGTCCCTACAAGACTACTAAAAGCCTTTTACTTAAATCCATTGTACGTATTTATTGTCAAGGAATCAATGACTTTTAAAAGATTCCTATGTGCAAAGGAACCAGTCGCTTTGGTTGGAATTAACCACAACATCAATACTCATGCTAACGAACGTTGTCTAACATTTACTACAACAAGTCATAAAAAAGCTGAGGGATTCAGGTCCAGGGCTCTCTGTCTCTATCTCTTTTCAAAAGACAAGACGCAGGCATTAAGTAAATTGAAATGAAAAGTTTAAAAGCTTAAGCAGGTTTTTTCTACGATGATGTTTTGGCCACGAATTGAACGTTTTGTGTAGAAGGTACCCCAGTGATTTTTTTTCCTGAAAGAGTTGGAGAGAGAGTGAGAGACTTCTTAAGAGAGTTCATTATTCGTCCATTGAGTTATTAGTGAAAACAGGTAGCTAACTGGCTTGCTATGGCTTTGCGTGACTACTACATTGTTGTTATCGAATCCGTGAGTAGAACAGAAGTTTATAACGCTGGGTAATCGACCATTAAGCTCATTAGGTAATCACAATTGGTTGAGTTCGTCGGTAAATTTTTCGTGTTCTGAATATCTCTTCGATCTTGTATTCTTTGATTTAGTTCATGAGTCCAGTATTATCTCTTCTTGTAGATCATATATTTTAGTTTCGTTTCGGAGATACGACATACACACGGAACTGATACTTGAGAATCATTATTATCTGTTTCGGCTGTTCTTGCTGAACATGCATGTGCATTTAATAAACATTGGTTTGCTACTGTGGAGTATTAAATAGGGTTCATTAGAATCAGTTATTTTTATTTATGCTTTACATTCGATATCGTTACATCTTTAACGCCTAAAAATTACAAACTCTTTGAATTATTGTATCTATTTAAAAGCTTTTGTTTTCAACCGATTGCAGTAACTTAATATCCGAGCAAGCCATTTAAAATCGGTTTGTAGCCTGTTCTTTTTAATAATTCATAATACCGCATCAGGTACATAAAACTAATGCTATTGCATGCGAAGATTTTTGAAAAATAGACAAGATGATTATTATAAATGTAATATCAATAAATATTTATTTTGAATCATATTATTATAAGCAAGCAGACGCCCCTTCCTAGTAGATTCATTAAATCTCACGAGTACTAAAAAAAATTATTTTGTGCCAAAAAATTGTCAAAGTTTACTTCGAATAATTTAGAAGGATGTAGACAATATCGATTTTATCGTTCAATATTAGAAAGATTACTTCCAAAATTATCTCCAAATCCTTTCCATTTTATTAATAACATTTGTACACCACTGATATAAGCAAATTGAATATTTAGTTTATCTTGCTTTTAATGTTGTGTAACTTTCAGATACCAGGTAAAATAATAATATAGTATTATTCTTTGGCTATCTCTACTACTATATTCCCCACAAATATAATCCCTTTCTAAGTTTTGAGATATTGTTACAGCGACCGTGAAAAAAAGAGGAGGGTCTGCGGTTTGACTAAAATGTATAATGAAGCTGATGTTGGACCAGTAGTGATGCAGATTTATTGTCACTCTTGTCGCCTGCTGGTTTCACGTGTGAGAACTTTGATTGCAATAAAATCCCCGTGACGCCATTTCGTATTCCATGGTTTTTTCTCTCTGCTAGGATTGTCAATTTGTCTTAAGAGTTCTTTCATGCATTAATCGGTTTTCTCAAATCTTTCTTTGAACAGTGCTAACGATTTTATTCTGACGAACGAAGGTAGATATTATGCAAGTTTTGAAATCTTTACTGAATATCGCTTATGACCTTCCATACTTTAATATTAACTTTTAGGTAGCCAATGAACCTCTAGCTTGGGTGAGATAGATAAGTGTAAGTTTTCAGAAGCATTTGTCTCTGTAAGCAACAATAGATTAGACCATGACTTCTAGAATCAAGAATTCAAATCAGCTACCAATGAACCGATGCTGAAGCAGACACAGATCATATTTGAATATGAAAATTCAAAACCAGACACCAGACAGTCATATAGCTTCTGGCTTCTACTTCTGTAAATGAATTGGAATTTATTATTCTAACAGATATCTCCTGATTTGAAGTCCTCAAATAAAACATAGAAGGATGTTAATAATGCCGCTGACACCTACACCAGTCACAAGAGACTGGTCCGGTACCATTTGACTTTCAAAAACGCATCTATTGTTTAATTTGAAAATTGCTAACCTGCCGATGTCAGATTTGAGATAGCTTTCTCATATCTATCAGCATGAGTGCTATGTTTATGATTGCCATTTTGATGCCATAAATCTGCAAATTTTATTAGCCGGAGAGGTGAGAAAATATATAAAACGACGCCGATTCTTTATAACATTGTATTGCTAATAAGGATTGAACTTTTAGGAAAATTTAGGATGGCAAATTCTGGCAATGGTAATCTAAAAAATATTACGATTTGTACTTTTTTGGTACCGGTGGTGAATATTGCTAAGAGAATGGACACCTGATGAGTGTGACGTTGGCTGTGACCATGATCAAACGGATTGGTCACACCGTGGGGGAAAAAGCTAAGAGTTCAGCAGGAATTCTTTGAACAGTTTGATCTTTCGAGCTTGATTCTTTGTGTGTGGTGCAGTTCAGTTTTAGACATTTATGTAACATGTAAAATGTTTTTTTTTAGAAACAGCTTATAATAAATATTCAAATAATATCAAAGCCTACTTGTATGTCCTTGGCACTTTTTAGCTATAAAACCGAATAGCTACCCGTTAAATCCGGATTCAATTGGGCCTAGAGAAGAATTCCGTGAAATGGAATGGTCTATTAAGATATGAAATATCAATATGCACTTTCATCGTTATGATTGCCACACATCTCATACTTTAAAATGATTTATCTGTTTCTGTATAAAAAATCAACGTCATTGAAATGTACTATAGATAATGGAAATAGACTACTAAAGTGATGATTGAATTTATTTTGAGTAATCTATTGTTATGAACCAAATATGTCTGCGTCTGGTGTCTGTTGTAGTTTAGAGTAATAATATTTTTATTTAAGGATCGAAAGCGATATAATAATAATAACTTTCAAATCCCATTATTTTTTTGGCTTTAATATTTTTTTTCGGCAAACAAGGAAAAACGAATGTGAAGTTGGACCGATCACTGCATTTTGAGACAAACTACAGGACACATAATGCAATAAAAAAAGCTAAGATGAATGAATGGATGAGATAAGTGTTTGTGCTGAAATAATCCTAAGTTTATCAACTGGAGATGAAGTTGAAACATTGTTAAAATATTCATGTACAAAAGTGGATGAAATATGGAACAAGAGCCTGTCTATATTTTTATACAAACCGTCCACCTTGCCAAAGTCTTAACATTTATAAGACGTTCAGACATGACCGGATCGGATTTTATATCATATTTATATCTGTCGTGGTATGGGGGCTGGAACTTAAGATCACCTAAGAAAGACCACCCGGAAAAATCACACCTGGGTTGTTCACACGACGGAATCGCTGGATTAGTTCAGTCACTTCATTGACATATTATTATCTCCTAGATGATGATCATCATTATCCTCATCTCTAGATTGTGTGGATTCTAAATTCTACGCATTTTGATTCACCCCTTTTAGATTCAGATTCAGCTCATAAATTTAGCCCTTTCGTCTCACGTCACGCCGGGGTACAGTTTAGTTCCTGGCCTCCGTCCAGCACTCGAGTCTATGAATCTGGACTGATTGACCGGATTCGTGTGGAGATCGAAGAAATTCTTTCAATTTCTCTTTGTTACACTTGGACACTACTCCAAGGTATTTAAACATAGTAGAAACCAGTTGAAGGGTTTACGGTTTTCTTTAAATTCTTTAAATTTCAACACTCGTGTCAGATAAGCCGAGAATTCATGGCATCTCATTTTAATGCGTCATTCGAAATAACGTAGAGCTTTATAAGGCATTGTGCTTACCACTTTTATGTTTATTTCAAAACACTTTTGTATTTAAATTCACATCAAACGCTGTCACCTCTAAATTTGTTCATAAAAGCGATATAAGCTAAAAGAACGTTTATTTCGCCTTCTTTTGAGTCATAAATCAAAATCTGTAAATCCTTCCCAAAAATTTATATTCATATATTGAATTAGAAAATGCACAATACCACGCAAAACAAAGTATAAAAACATTTAACAGCATTTACAACATTCAATGTCGTGTAGTTCGTGGTATGAGGTTGGAAAGGGAGGTTAAATTAGGAAAATTCAGATGAGGATTTTAACCTCAAAATTACTTTGGTGGTAAAACAAGGGAGTTGACTCTTGGACATGCAAATCAACTTAGATGGAGAAAAATCACGTTCTGCATCTCAAAATCTCATACATTGTAATAACTAATAACTGCTAAAGTCAAATTATCTTATAGCAAACAACACAAACGTCTATGTACTAAGCATTTTGAACGTAGGCAGCCAGTCTATTCCAATTTCTCGATACTGGCAAAACATGCAAAACGTTGATACATAGAGATTAGTAGTTTCAGGATTGTGAACGCATTTTGCATATTTCGTTCAGAAAATGAAACAAATATTGTTGCATCGCCCTAAAATTAAATGGCAATGACTTTAAATTAAACTATAAAGTGGCTGTACAGATGAGTAAATCTGGTTAGGCGTAAATGCCAATGTTTAGATAAATTATGTAAAGACACTAACTCAACATTGGTAATACCACAATGTAACTTTGAATCGTATTTGCAATTCATATACATAATGATAATAAACTATACAATGTTTAGCTTTAAAATGGAAATCATTCTGAATTTTTAAGCATGTAAATGCAACTTAAGAAAACTAAAAGTACGTTCTTTTTTATACAGTTTTGTTGTACAAAGTTAGCCATGATTGTGTGTCGTCCTCGTCAACGTCCTCAAGTAATTTACTTGAACAGAAAAAAGCAACCCATCTTGAGACTATGTATATATATCTCACCTGTACAGATTAGATTGGCATAGTACAAGTTATATTATTATACTGTTGCAATACAGAAACTGATTTTGACTATACATACTAATCTTGAAACTCGAAAGTTGAATGTGTAATAATAAGTTTGAGCCTATGGAAGAGGTGTGAGTGGGTGGGATTATCTTTGCATGAATACAAAATGTACAACACTCTCATCCTCTTTTATTCTTTAGCTCTCTTGGCAGAAAATCCTGTTTTCAAACTTCTTGGTTCTGGATTAAATTTTAGTCTCTTGGTTGACTGTGGTACTTTGTAAATGTATTGTAGAAAGGACTACAAGGTTCCTTTGATATTCATAGTAGTTTGTGTAGGACTTTAGTACAAAATGAACGAGATTTAAATTTCTTACAAATGGTTCACATCATACCAACCAGAACCAAGAAAATGTTGACTTGTCTCAACAGTATTTGGTACTATGTAGGATTTAAAGCAAAAAAGATAACAAGAATGAGATGCGATAGAAGTTTAGAAGTACAAGGTTTGAGATGTGAAACTGGATAAAGTTAAAGATGATTTGTATACAAGAACACCTAACGAGGTGACATACTATCAGTTGTTATTATACTCTAATGGTCCCATTCTGGGTTGTCCCATTACATGAATTAGTAAATAGCTTAATTGCAAGTTATGATCCTAACCACGTCTTGAGTTCTATTCAAGTATTCATATCGTAGGGAATTTATATCTCTTTAGTACAAGGACTAGTGAACACTGAGAATGCTTCTTGGTTCGGGGTTAACCTGGTCTTTGAAGTTTAAGAATCGTACCAGTACAGTTCCAGACTAGAATATTAAAAAAGCTTAAAGACGTGTTATCAACAACAACGAATAGTCTGTAATTGGAAGAAAAAGGTTGCCTCTAAAAAATATGTTGGACATGTTTTAAAAGGTTTTTATACAATTTTAAAATGCTGTTTGCATTTAATTATAAATTACAAAAAACATAGACTCTGATAGATTTAAGCATTCAATGTATGACAAGAAATTGGAATGAAATTAAAATTAAAGCTTGCAAGAAGCCTGAAGCCAATATCGTATCAAAAAATAATAATGAGCAGTCAGAAAAAGCCTATCATCAATATAAAACAGTATTGTCCAACCCGCCGGCAGGGATTATATATATGTTTATGCATTATCAAAGATATTAAAATAAAACACGAAGGCTGGATATTTCATGTTTCATGCCAAATAAAATAAAAGGCAGGAGGACGTTTACAAGTTTTACACAAGAACTGTTGTTGTGCTGGAGTTGAAGAAAAAAGATTTGAGGTTTTAAAAGTGACGATGATGAAGATTCATAGTTAAGATAGATTTTCCCCTAAATTTGAATATTTTAATTTCTAATTTTCCATATCCTTCGGTTGTGAACTATGCTTTTATAATATTATGTAGGATGTAAGATTTTTTTGAGAGACTGAGATGATATAATGTAAATGAGAGGTGGTTGAACGATTTGACTTGTGCCCGTCACGCGTAAAGTGAAATCAACCGACGGCTTGCTCTTGTAAGTTTTGTTTTCCCTTAAGGCTACCGTGTATTTAACGTCACTAGCTTTGGCAGGTGAAAATCCTTCTGGACTATGAATGCATAATCAAAAACTAAAACAAAATTCGTAGAGGAGTGAAGGTGTGTGTTTTTTATACGAACCTTTTACCTGTCATGACCAACGGAGATGATTAACTCGCACCACTAATTACTTCAGGTCGTTTAGCCCTTCCAAGAATGAATATCTTTTGCAGATATCTCTCTCAAACTTTATTTTCTTTTAATCATTACTGTACTGGACCTAGAATCGTTCGACATAAAAACATTAAAAAGTTGAAAGAGTCATTAATTCGAATTCCCAGAAATGTTTTCGAGTTTGAAAAAAATATGACAAACTATGAATTTAATATTCAAATACTCTGTAATACGTCTGTAATTTCAGCTTCTAATGCTGTTAAGTGCTGAAAGCTCAAAACTCTACTGCTGTTTTTAATGTCTACATGTATAACATACTAATGAGGAACATACCAAATGCAATTAGAGTAAGTCCAACCATCAAAACAGTTGACAGTAAAATCTCACTTAATAGACTAGAGTAAAAAACATTAATTCAGTTTTAAACGAGTTTGTTAAAATGAAATATATCTTGTAACTGACTTTAGTAAATTCAAAACTCGGTTTTTGAATTTTGCATCGAATAAATATTACATTACTGTGAAATTGAAAGTATAAATCAATTACACATATGTATACGATATTACAAAAAGGACAACGACCCATGTGAAGAAGAAAGAATGAAATTAATCCAACTTGGATCGGTTCCATATAGAGAAAAGTGCAAATTGCAGAACTGCATCAAAATTAACATATTATGATGTAACTTTAATGTTTATCATTCTACCGAATATGAAGTTTCAATTATTTTGTGGCAACAAAGAAAATTGCAAAGTTTCAATGCCAAGGTCTTTTTGCCATTTCTGGAGAGACACGCTGTACTCGGTCATGAACGTTACAAATTAAGGTAGACTTTTGAATGCTAAAGAAGTTAAACAAAAAGCTTAAACTCAATAGCACCGTTACGGACTGCCCTACAACCCGTTACGTTGTGTGTGAGACCTAATAAGGCGGTAATTAATGGAAATAAAAGAGACACGATTTGTAAACAAATCCAACACAGATATGGGAGCTAATCGTAAAGTTATGAATGAAGTTGAAGATTAGACAAAGCACAGTGGCATTTAGATGTCCGTATGAGTCAATTCGTTTTAAGAGACCGATACTGTAGCAAGCAAAGGGAACCCTTTCTTCCTTAAAAAGGGCTTGGATCCAAATTTGGTACCGACAACGTCAAGAAAGGTAAACTGATAGGATTGAGGCCCTCCTTAGTACAAATATCAGGTAATTCTTTTAACAAACATACTCAAGCTATTATTGGGATAACATCAAGTTTGAAACTTTGATCCTTTGAACAGTTTGAACAAAAACAAGTGTGAAGAAAATATCACCGTTAAAAATGTAAGTGAATCGGCGGTCTCATCATTCTTCAGTAAGTCAGTCAGTCAGTCGTCATCACTGAATGCCCTTTTTGGTTTTATATATGAGGAAGGAAAATAAAAGTTAAAAGGAACTGTTTTTATTCAAGTACTTGTGAACTGATCGACTGGCACGTGCTATATAATATTATAAATATATCTTGACCAAGACTTCGTCCCAATATTTTAACAGATTTAAAAGGAACCCTTTGTTAAAAGGTATTAAAGGGTATCATAGGGCTGTAAACCGCCCTGGAGCTCAAAGGGTATTTAAAACTTGAAACCCTTACAACTCCAACTTAAGCCTAAGTCAGTATGACTTCAATTCAAAGTCAACGTTTTTTTGTTTGATATGCCACAAGCCAAAGATATAATTCATCGAAATCCTCCCTCAATTCTTGAAGCTATACTACCAAGTATTTAACTTTACAACTAACCTAAACCCAAAACATCAATTTGAGGTTTCCTTATAAAGGAATCCTAAGCAAAAAATGATGTCTCACATTCAAAGAGGAAAGCTTGGCTTGGCCTATATAAATATAATACATTTATACACTACCCTTTGTTCATGTCATGTCAAAAAAAATCAAAAGGTGCCTTATAAGGAGTCAACTTAAAAAAACCAAGTCAAGGAAAGGAAAGGATCTCAACGGAAAATGAAAGCGAGGCAAGGAATGCAATGATAATCATAATAAAAATAATTATGATATCGTGTCATTTTATATTCAATTGGAAATAAAATATTAGAGCGGCCCTTAATATTATTATCATATTTGATATTTCATTTGTATTTACTATAATGTCGCACTGCTTTCCTATGATAACATTTTATAGTTTATAGTTTATTTGGGGGTGTCATTAATAATTCAATTGTTCTTATCCTTCCTTCTCCGTATTTTATTTGACTGTCAACTATAACAATTTATTGAGAAATTCACACAGTATTTTCCCATCGAATACAAAATATACAGATATAAAGATTATCGGCTTGCACAGAGTGGCACGGAAAGTATTTAATAAAAAAAAATAAAATAAAAAAAACATCTTAGAAATTCGGCGGCACACCAGCTCATAATTCACTCTTACTTTGTAAGTAATACCGACCATAATAATTAATTCCACAGCAATCAATGAACTCCGTAAGCCGAAATGCTTTAGAACTAAAGTTGAACACAATTTGCATCGGTAGGCTTTGCTTTATTATATCTTCTGTTAGCTTATGCATGAGAAATCCTCTGAAAATTCTTGATGAATTATTAATACTAGACGCTAAATACGAAGTCAATACCAGGAATCGCGAGCCAATCAAAGCATAGAAAAGTTTCGCAAAGAATGAGTAATGGCTTTTCAATCACAGTCCGTCCTTTCACTCAAGTCAGACTTGAAACTTCAAGACTAAATGCAAATACATTCCACGTTTTCTTTCATGTTGTTTCATTATTGAATTTTTAGCACACGTAAATGACTATCATAAGAACTATAACCTAGATTCAAGATAGACAGTTGAAGATGCCTAGGTATTTCTGTAGGTTGTCCCTCCGCCTTCATTACTGCAAATTACGATTTGCTAATTCATCCTAACCATTTGTAATGGCTGTTAAACCTTATGCTTACTTTTGCTTGTGGTACTCACGCCATAATAAACATAATATGACTTTACATCCCTCGTGCATGAGTATAAAGAATTGGGAACATGATGGGTGATGGTGATGCTTAATATTTAATATTTAACTATTTGGCCTCGTAATAATAATAAAAACATTTAAAAGGTTTGTTTTGTGTGTTGTGGTCAAAGTTGTTACAGGATATTTGTTTCTTGACACTATTTTTCAATTGCTTCCTTGGAGGCCGTCAGATTTTATTTGCATAGAAGAGATTGCAATTTGTCTTGTAAAACGTAGGAACATGTAATGAAATGATGATGATACTAAAGACGATGGCTATGATGAGGTCCCTTGTCCGTGCTCTTTACGTCAAATATCAGAGAGAGCATCATGAATCAGTCAAAGTTTGTAGTATCTTTTTAAAATCTCTCTTCTAGATAGAAATGCTTAGGCAGGCAGTCAAAATACATTTTAAATTTTAATACACTGCAGACAAGCGAGGATATCAGAAAGGCTGATCAACTGTTGCTCCTGCTGCTACAGCAAAACCTTTGGCAATTGAGATAATTAGCAGAATCAAATAATAGACTGTCTAATCATAGAGATAAGATCAATTAGAATGGAAAGATGAAGCAGGGATCTGAATAGTAAGTCATTCTAACAAAGGGGGTATTTATGCAAAGCTCAAATTGAACCAAGCCCTTTCAACCGATTTTCTATAAACATATTTTATATACCTCTAGTGTATTATGTGAACAATTGAACTCAATGAATTGGATGAATATCAATATGGACAAATTATACATGATTTAGCCCAGACTTTACATTTTCCTTCTATTTAGTGTCCCATTATTCATTATTCAGATGTTTTAATGAATCATCTTTCTTAACTCTTCGCTCAGCACCGACAGCCCACCTTGTTTTATCCGTACTTTAACAGAACCTACCCTCAATTATATTCCACTTCTTTTCAATGAAGTACAATAGAAAAATATTCAGATTAAAAAAACACTTGGCTGCTGGTAAGAATTTAGAAGAGAGAAATTGCAGGAGCGTAAAAATCAAACTGTTTTTCAGAATTAATGACACATCCGTTATACAATAAAACTTTTTGTAGCTACTTGATTTTTGTGTTGGATATTTGATTCAAGATTATTGGCTAATTTGTACTCGTTTAAAATATTTAAAATATAAGCTGTCAAAAAATTCCTCTGGCTACAAAGACCAGACCATTCTTACAAAAGCTGCATCACAATAATGTTTTATTACAAAAAATACGTTAGTATAGTGTATAAGTATGAGATGATCAGTTATAAAAGAAACTTGTACACAAAGGTAAAAAGGTAAATTAAGCAGGCAAGTTGCTTGCTCTGATTGCCCATTAATTTAAGTCCCAGATAAGGAGCGCTAATTACATACGTACATATATTACAATGCGTTAAATGTTTATAGACAATTAATCTTCGATTTAGCTTTAAAGAGTCACCTTGTAAACTGTGCTACATACAGTAACAATCTCAAGTGTTTGTAAGCATTAACGTTGAAAATGAATAATACATCAAAAAAGTAATGCTGGCATACGTTCTTCTTCCTTAAGAACCGGATATTTAAAAATTGTAATCAACACTTCATCTCAGATTTAGATCATGTCAATAAAAGTCATTATGCTTTCGCCAGAAATGCTTAACTGATATTCATACTGATTTATTCAGATGAAAATAGTAGGGTTCTGCTCTTAACTATTTCTAGATAGCCTTTGATAGACCTGAGATTTAGTATTAAATGGAATAGGTGGATAAAAAAGGGTTAAAAAAATCTTGAAGACGAACGACCGTGATTACACAGTGGCAGTTTGAATTACACTTCCTGGCCTTATTAGAGCAAGATCTATAAATATTCGAGAAAATTTACTTCACACGTTCTCTGCCTTGAGCACTGAAGTCACCTCATTTGGGAAGGATGACCCTTGGAACTGAGAATTTATCATCATTGTTAAACACTAACAGATTAAATGCCGAAATAAATTAAATGCATCAAGTGTAAAAGCAGTGAGGACTTAACAGATTCTAAAAGGATGAGAATGGGAGGTGATTCAGGAAACTGGTATTTAAAATATAATGACGAACTGCGTTTATCACAGGAATAAATCAATGCCAACCCATAGGGGCATATCTGATGGATCAAATTACAAAATATTCATCATCCATTTTGCACCTACGCATTTACTGTACAATTTTGTTCATTTAATTAATGACACGAGCCGGGGAAGTTTTATAAGAATTTAATATTTATGAATAAATCCCTAGGGTTAATTATTTCGTGCAAGGTCGAGCTTCCGTCTTAGGTGTCCGGATTTGCTACCTTTCAATATTTAAATTTTATCGTCAGTTAGTAGTGATTTAATATATGGATTTGTAGAGATGACCAACTGCGTGACGCCTTAAACACATTTACGACTTGGTACTTTTGCTGCAATGCCTAAGCATAATTTATGAACTGGTGTCTAGTGGTGTCGGGTAGAAGGTAACCAACCTTAAGCAATCAGTTTATCGCAATCGAGTAATTTTTCTTTATTTTTTCTATTTACATATTTTCTATTGATATTCATATCAGAGATCTTCTCAAGTTGTACATCTTTTGAGTACACTTTATTATAAGAAGTCTTGTTGTTTTGAGTCTCAGGTCTAAAATTTGTGTGCAATGTTAGATGCAACATTGGCAGCCAAGGGCATAACATAACATAATTTTAGTTTCTATTCCGCCTCAGAAGCGATAAAAATGGATTTAGTAAATACAGAAGGTAATTTTTCAAGTATTTGAAAAAAATATATAAGTAGTAAAGCTCTGTTTTTGAATTCATTCAGTGGTAACTTTATTGCATCTAATCCTGAGGGTGATTATTCATTTGATTTGTGTAGCTTGCTGAAATCTATTGAAACTTTGGGAGGAGTTGTTTCATTCCTTTTGTCTATTATTCCACAATTTACTACTTTCACTATCACTCTTATCTTTAGTTTACTTTAAAAGACCAAAGTATGCCTGAGTTTGGTTTGGTTGGCTTTTAAAAATCCAGATTCCAGATTAAACTTAAAGATAGCCTTGGATCCAAGGGATTTGTTTATACGATCGACCAAACCAAAATCCTTAAATAAATGAGTGCATTTTATTGTGATTTCTTTTTTATTATTTCTACGGTGGAAATGTTTTGCTATGGAAGTTTAACTATCCTTAGCTCGTACCACTTTGGAGATTGAAATTGGACTAGTAGATATGAAAATAAAAGATGTATGTACATATAACCTACCAATGTAACTAGTCGAATATAGCAAAAATAAATTAAATTCTGAATCAATTCGTAGAACAACGGGTATCAGGAAAAGTATGATGTGTTCAAAGCTACTAGAATACTTTACAAATTAAATATCAACTCCACTACTTTCTGAAAGAGAGGAAATGTAAGATTTTATTTTACAAAGGAATTCCTGCTACTAAAGATTGCATGAAGTAGTTGGGACCGAGTTACTTCCAGAAAGTATGTGATAACGATAAGGTCTCTTCTTTCTTTCAAGGGTTACTTTTCAGCCTAGTTTACTTACTACACGATACTGGGTATCAACTATGAAAATTCCAAAACTGGGTGGGCACACCGAAATGTTAATAAAAATAACTTTTTTATTCCTTGGGCGTAAACCCACTTACTTTTGGTTTCAGATAATAACATTGTGTCCACTCACCTATCTTACAGACAGTAAGCCAACAGACAGAGGATCCGCTTTTACTCAATTTAATACCAACAATAATTTATCCTTAATTTCAAAGTGAGGACTGGATATCGACCCCCGTAATGCAATTGAACTATTTGATACTCCATTAAACTACTTTTTCCTAACAAATTGTTACTTGTATCATATTTCACCATTTTGTCAGAGGAGTTTTATCTTCAAACGAACGTGCCTAGTTTGTTTGAGTTTATACTGAACAATGTTTTCATGCAAAAGGTTCTTGCCTTGTAGCAATATGGTAAATATTTTGTAGTAAACTACTGTCATCTTCAGATACAAAGCATACTAAAAACAAAAACAAAAGCTGTAGGGTTTTGTTTGTTTAATTAACAATGAATCGACAAAATCTTCTCGAATGTTTATTCACCTTGGATTTTTAATATCCAAACTAGCATTTCCTGGAGAAGTCACTGCACTCACAATTAATCTCAAAGCATAATAATAATAATATCGAGCTGTTATAGGGAAGATGCGTAGATGACGATGATAATAATTTCGGCTTGCTTACTTTACTTCAGGGTAAATTAGAATTTCAGGATGGATGGTCATGCTGTTATATGTACTACTAGACTTCTACAGTCACTATTAGTACTAGATGGTTTTGAATGTAATGTTTTATACTAAGTTTTTATGTAAGTATTGCAGGATCATTGCATTTTGGCATATCCTTTTGTGGCAAAGCTGAAAATAAATTACGAGGAGATTCTGAACTCAAACCAAAGGGATGAGAAGGGAGAATAAACAATGTTTCCATTTTTGGAAATCACCGTCCCATTCATAACAAAAGGAATTCTTTACATAATAATAACACTGTATCTACATGTGGTAATAGTTACAAGTCAAGCCATGCCAGTGGTATTAAACTCACCTGCAAATTATTACCGTCCTCGTAGATTACCTTCCTATATCCATTCTTTAAAGTTCAAGCTACACATAGAATATTGTTGTTCATCGGTTCGTTTGCTGATGGTGTTGATTGGAGAATATTTCAATAATGCCAGTGTCACTATAATACGGCGTTCATTAAAGGATTGTACAATCATCAGTGTGTTTGTATTGTGCGTGTTTTTATATACAGGAAGACTTGGTAGATAGATAATAAGTAAAGGATAATTTCCGAAAATTGTCTCTAGTTCTCTTATAAGCTATTGATTAGAAAATCAATTGAATTGATGAAAGATTGTTCTTTTTGCTATGTTTCGTTTGAAGATGGTGAGAATATATAAAAATACTGACGGATTAATTATACACATGTGGTTGGACTTGCATGCTAAAAAAATCATTATCGACGTAAAAGTTGTATATTTACATTTCATATAGAATATCACATCATTACGGGGTTTATAGACTTGTGATTTGAGGATCGATCAAAATTATGTGGAGTTTTTAGGCGTTGACCGGGCTAGAAATCTAATAGGAATTTGTCAATCATCGATAGTCGATAGATGTTTAAGCATTATTAGGCTAATGACCTGTAAGCCTTGTTCAAGGGAGTACAAATTGGACAAAGGAGACCCAATCACTCGAGTTCTGTGTCATGTCATGATTGTCATGAATCTATGTATGTTAATGTATGAATAAATGAAATTCCTAGAGGATTCAGTCTTCAATTGAAATAAGGATAGTTTAACTATCTTAAAGAGTATCAACGACGCTGGGTATCTTGTCATCTTACCATACATTTATCCGATAGATAGACATCACATAATCACAATTCAATTCATACAAAATCTACATTCTTGTACATAAATAAATCCATATGACACATCAGACCTGTAATAATAGCAAGAGTGGACATTTTACAAACGGAACAAAAGTAAGATACACAACATATTTGAATGCATAAATAAATAACTTGGAGATATGATGACGGTTTTCCCCATTCATTACTCCCTATTGTAGTTGGATAGGATTTGATCTAGGCAATCTGCAATTTCTTGAATCATGATTTATCGCAAGACTTTAGCATTCAATTTATGTTTTACTTTGCTCATACAGTTTTTGTACAACAATTAGATTTTTTCTCATTTTTAATTTGTTTACTATGTGGCGAGTCTATAATTTCTTGTTTAGAAATGCATTATTAAAATCCTTATGGCGAGTGGTTTAACATCTTAGAATTTCAGGATTTCTATTTCCAGCTTTTTAAGTCATTAAAAATTCTAAGAGTCTCTATTTGTGTACATATTTATGACAATATATTTAGTTGAGTCCAAAATATAAAAAAAAACATCAAGGTGATATGATAAGACGCACATCGAATTTCCATTTATTTTCAAATAAAAACCAACATCGTCTTGGATAAATCTACTGGCTGTATCGCTAGCTACGGAAATGAGTACTCGTTTAAGTATGTTATATACACACGTAAGTGAAGGAGTCAAAGAGATACATTTCGGTTGGCAGGTCATTGTTCAGCCGTCAATAAAATGTGCCAGATTCGCATGCTAAGGCAGGCCATATTTGTCACCAAAAAGAGTCACCCGGCACCTTCTTCGCATTAATGTCCATTAATCACATTCACCAACAACATCAACCACAATTCATCTATCTCAACTCCAGACATTTCTCTCTCGCCTAAGAAATCCAGCCAGATAAATCCTCCGGTGCGACTTTTCTCCATCCAACATTCAAATAATTTCACAAAGAAGACACCAAATGTTGTATTATGCCGAGAATGTTATTAAAATTGGTTGCACACCTTGCTCTGTTTTTGAAGTGAACAAAAAAATTGTCGCAACTGAATAAAGTACAAATGGATAAATTTGTTCATTTTTAGATTGAACCAAGTTTGTTTTGTCATTCGGCTTTTTATTTGTCGGGACACTTGAGAAGAAAAATAGCCATCTTATTTTTTCAACATTTTTTAACCGCATAAATTTAATGTTTAAGATCTTGAAATACATTAGGAACACTAACGTTAAAATTTACCAAGAATGGCATGATTCATAATTGATGCGACGGCTTTCTTGAGATTAAGAGATAATCAATTGATTAGTAGCTGGTTGTCAGAAAATTTTAATTATGGGGTCTTTCATCTCTCTTACAACAAACAAACAAATGCATCGTGGCCCACGATGCATTTGTGGGATAGGTTGTAGGTAACATGAGTTCATGAGTTTACTCATTTCTCATCACAAACCAATGTGAGATATTACTAGGAAAATCCCTTGAATTTATAGTTTTAATTGCATACAACTCAAGTGTTTGCAAATAAAACGAGAACTTTGTAAATACAATGTGAAGGGCATAAATCATGCAACGATTTTCCTAAAGTTTGAAGGATGGATTAGTGAAACTACTACAAATATTGTTGAGAAGGATGTTCTTTCTGACATTATACAAATACGTATTAGTTTTTGAGGTAAAACCACCCGACATAATTTCATAATAGTTTTGAAACTTGAGCTTTTTGTTGCATACAATCTAAATGATGTTTTTGCTTAAATTACGGTAAAAAAAATGAACTACTAATCACAGTTTACAATAACTTCCTATGACATGATCATGTCCATTCAAACTTGTAACTAAATATATGAACTCCAAATAGTTTACAAATTTATATCAAATTATATTTTGTCATTTGTTTACAAATAGAGTGAATCCAATATGAACTGAGAGCATTTCATTTTCAAAGAAATGTCAAAGGTTATTTGGTCCTAACAAAATTTGTAATACGAATAGATAAAATAAAATAGCTAAAGTGCTCCAATTTTTGTTTGTTTATAAAGTGACGTCCTTTGTTATTCAAATATTAAATTATAAAACTACGGCTTTTTGAACAAAACACATTTAAATAAAATCCACAGGCTATAAAAGTTGTAACCTTTTTTGATAAAACACGAGTCCTTAAAAATATAGTAAACATGATTTTTTTGGATTATGATTTGGTAATTGGTTGGAGCTCAAGATAATATCTAGAGCTTCTGCTGAAATCTACCAAAAGTTTTATTATTTACGAGCTTCAATAAATCAGAAATTTTCTTTCAGTACAACTACTGATTAAAATCAGTAGATCTGTATAGCAAATTATAGGGTCATAATAATCTATGAATGTACTGGGTTAGCTTTCAAGTCTTACAATCGAAATAAGATGAAAGATTAGAATTTTGTACTTTACTTTATTACTACATACGTATTATGGCTAACAAACGTTAGACGTAAGTAAATAAGCTTCAAGTAGCAATAATTTAGAAATTTCGAGTCACTCAAGACTTCAGTTTAAACTCAAAACTATTCTGCTACTGCTGAGCTACCTAAATACTTATTTGCAATCAATAATTTTAGTACAAACATAAATGTATGTAACAGTACCGAATACACACTTCTTAACAGATTTGGTAAAATCGTAGTTTATCGTAGTTTAAATTTGTTTTTCAGTTCCAATGTTTTAAAGAGAGATAAATCGTGCTTGATAAATATTTTTGTTTGGGATTTAAATTTCTTTGTAAATCTTTTACATAAATAAAACGTCATACATTTTTATGCATTTACTTTGATCAATTCTTTTCTATAGTTCAGAAGGTTAAATTAGATCAGTCTATGTTTCAGAAAATGAATGTATAGTATTTACTAAATTTACTTCACTTATTAGCATGGAAAACACATAGCTTGAGAATAGATAAAAGGAAAATACTGACAACATATTTTTGTTACTCTAAATGGGCATTATAAATAATTATTATAATTAATTTATGTTATTATTATGCGAATCAAGAAAGCAGGTTGTCAACAAGATTTTTTATCAAGTTTATCGATTTTTATATATTAGATTCCAATCCGATGAAATCTGGCCCTAACGACCTTTAAATTACTCGATAAATCTATATAGCTTACGCCTACGAATTTTGGCACTTTCAACCTTTCTAGGTATGTAAAAATGCTTCCAATGATTCCAAGGCTAGTTTCTAGATATCGTATGTAAACCCAATAGTCTCGAAGCACAAAAGCATAAAAGTCCTTAATTCAGACGAACTGATAGAAACGCAACTACATACGGGCTACTGTTCAACATCAGCTGCAAGATTTGGTAAAGAATAATAAGGACCTTATAAGGTCCAACAGGCATCTATTATTGTTGACCAAGAAGGATATCCCTCATTCATCGATGTTCTGCTTTTTACACATTCGTGTCATCTCATCAATCCTCTCTCTAGATTATTGCCATTTGGCTACCGGTTTTTTCTCAACCTGGTAGACCAACCTTCTGCCAGTCGTTAACTAAATTGAAGAGTTTCATAATTTTCATTCGATTGGTTTTCATTTGATTATTATAGCTTTTGTCCATTACCAACTAGCCCGACTGACTGTTTGGATTCCATTTCTTTAAAGTCTTTAAAGTTGGGCTGAATAGACAAAATTCGTGACTTTTGAATAGTCGGTATGAAAGGGCTTTTAAAAAGTGAGACTCATTTTACTAAAATCTTTATAACGTTTTTATGTTTAATTACTACGGCTAGACCGTCGAAGATGTTTTGCGATATTTTTGTCTGTTGATTTGAGAAAGAAGAGAATACGATTGAAGATGAGAAAGCAATGGAATGAACTTGGTAAGATTACTAAACATGGTATATAAAGGGATTTATGCTAGTAAAATATAAGACCATCATCGGTGAGCCAATTATGGTGCTCGAGGCAAGGGTCGGGTCTTCATTATTGTGTTAAGGGCGTTGGGGCATTTTGCCGAAAGTACGTACGGCGACGTGAAGTACTACCATCTAACTTACAGAAACATTATCTATCTTGAACAAAAAGTATTTTCTTATGCAGATATGTTCTGTACATTGCATGATTGTAAGGACCAAAGACTTGTAAACTCTTGGCTGTGAAATACTATTTAAATCGGATGATGCACCCTTGTTCAAGATTACTTCAGCTGTCTCTCAATAAATCTGCTCAGAGTTCGAAACCAGGTTACTCCCAACCCTTCAGCCGTGATGCTGTTGCTCATATAGAATCTCTCATTCCTATTATCTAACCTGCCTCTGTAAAAACACTTATCACACAAATTTACAATGAACCCTATCGACTTAAGCCATAAGAGAATGAATTGCTTTATAAGTTGAGAGAAAAGTAAATTGGATATTTAATGTTGGATAACTTTTTACCGAATGATCTGCATGCTGCTGAATCACTACTAGACTACATTACATTTGAATATGAATTCGATTCAATTTCTAGGAGATAGTTTGTCTTATTGGAACTAAACTATTGATTTGTGATTTGGTAGTTTGTACTTGCAAGCAGACTCCTGCCTGGTTTGACGCTTCATTTATTAATCAAAGAACATGTTCAGTTGTTACAATTTTATTGGCATGTTGCTAACTGCTAAGTTTAACCCACCCTGTCTTGTCTGGCTGTCTTCTTCGTAATGAAGGATCGGCACCCAGGATTATAAATTTATATGTAATCCACCTTTCCATTCATTCACAATAATCAAAATATCAGACATAAGCTGAAGACTTATTTCAGGCTGTATTACTAAATCCATTATTACTGGTTCAGAGCTGGATTAAATATGCCATTTCATTACTCAAACCACAATCGGATTTACTAACCAAATTCCAATGATAAATTATTTGTATAATCTTCTATTCTCAATAGTTCTCAATACATTTCTAACATTTGGGAGTTTATGTAGTGCTTTGTTGCTAAGAATCCAATCATGTTGTAGAAATCTAATGAGTCAAATTATTACCAAACTGGATTTTTTATTGGGTGGTAGAATCGATTTGTTACTTTCGAGTTTGGCACGTCTGAATGAATATAAATTGATGTTTTCAAACGTGAGTAAAAAAGAAGTTTGAAATTATTTGCTCTGGCTTTGCTACTCCTGTGACTAATGCATAAATCTCATCTAGAAGGGAAATTAAGCTTAGGCTTAGCCATATAAAGGCTCAGAGGAGGTGGTACAGGTTTAAGTGCACCATGGACATCATAAATCTAGGGAAACCATATATCACATGGAATTACTCAAACCTTAAGCTAGGATAATTTGGAAAATATGTTCTTGGAGTTGAGTAGGATTTATATTGAAGTAGACTATAATATTTTGGAACTACGAGGAGAGAAGTTGGGCGATCAACCGTAACCAAATTGCAACTTGTAACTTGTAACCAAACCAGGTCAAAACATTGTGTGCTTTATGATAAATGATCTTGGTCAAAAAGTTTCACGGGAAGTTAAGGCATCTTTGTTAGCTGTCCTTTTTTGCTCTATTTAAATTCCTTTAATTCAAATCCAACGGACAGGTAAAACTTCTCAGACAGAATGTTTATGAATATCTGACCAGTACAGTCTAGTCCAAACAGGTGTGCGTACAATAAATTAACATTTAGTAGCAATTTAACTGCTATTAATATTTTGGCTAAGCTTTCACTTAAGTTAAGCAAATTCAATTCGTTAATGGCTGTGTAAGTGCTAATTTTCTTAACTGAAGACCAACGCCTTTCTCTATAAAGCGAAACTGTAAATAATGTTTTCAATGTTAAGAACACCATATTTGTATCGCTGGTTATCTTCTCACCACTACCCAACATGAATTAATGGATAATTTGATTTTAATTTCTTGCCATAAATTATCAAGAGCTTGCAAATTAAATAACTTTTTCGTTGCTTCGATCTAAATATATTCAGCTAACTTTTTGCGAACAAGTTTCTAGGAATCATAATAAGGGTCTTAAATGTTCAAGTTTTATAAGAAAGTTTTTCATTCGTTTGAAGTTTTGCTTGAGGGTTTCCTTCAATATGTAATTTTTTATTGTTACTTAACGAAATTGCATTGCCAATATATTACAGAGCGGTGAAAGTCTAGCCAAAAGTTCATTCCCTTTCTGCATACGAACCGACAGATTGGAAAATATTTATGTGTCGAAAGAATATTCTCAAGTAATAAACATGCAAATTATTAGCCACAAAGCGATGTTTGTATGTATTTTGTATTTAATTCTATTTCATGAAATTCAGGGAAATTAAATTCGGAATTATTTTTTTTATATTTTTCACAGCAAGACATAAATAAATATTCTTTAACTCGGTAAAAGCGACTTTAAAAGATTAAGTATGCAAAATTTGGAATCAATCTCATGGAAATTAAATTCGGGATAAAATTGTTATTTTTCACAGCAAGACATAAATGGATATTCTTTAACTCTTTTAAACTCAAAAGCGAGTTTAAAAGATTAAGTATGTAAAATTAGGAATGTATCGTACAACAGCCAAAGTGAATATAAAATATTAAGAGATTAAAATCGTCGATACAGTTTATAGAATGTAAAAATAATTTAATCAAAATAAGTATTTAATGTTGTTAAAGTACCTGTATGTATTTTCCAGTTTTCGAGTTTTTAATCGAGGTTGGACTTTTGCTGCCGATTTTATAAAAAGTTGTGTCCATGTTTATTCAAGATATGTAAAAGCTTCTAAATTTCTTCTATGAGATATTCGGTGATTGCTTATCATTATAACAAACTTTTGAGGCTTTATAAATTTTCAGTTAACACCTTTTTGCCAAATATAATTACAATCCATTATAAAAATTGATATCCTCTTAAATTATCTGTCCTACTTTTGTGACATTGCAAGTTAGTTGCTTACGTTTTTTAGATCCAAGTAAGCTTTTTTTACTTCAAAATGTCAAATAAAAATTATTTTGAAAAAATGAATATCATTACAAGACATAATTCGTTCAACAAAAATCCCACAACCTCAGAAAGTTTTGCTACCTTATACCAAGTATTTTTTAACTTTTACAATCGCTTTGCACTTGTTCCCTTTAAGATAAATTGGGATCAAAGCAATGGTACTTTTGAATTAGTTAAATATACGATCCAAAGAGTAAGTAGACTTTAAACATATATTGATCTTCTTGTTGATTAATCAAAACTTTGTATAAAAAATGAACTATTTGTACATGTGTGGAGAATATCGGGATTGATGACTGTATTTCTTGTGGTTTTAACGCTGATTTGGCTGATCAGCAAAATTGCTCCCAATGAGGAAATTTCGTCCAATGTTGACATTTCTTCAGTAGCCACAAATCTAGTAGCCATCTTTCAGATAATTGCCTTTTTAAAAATTGTATGGAGTCACGAAAATGATTTTTTAAGATTTTTGCATAGCATGGAAGGCATTCCATGTTCTCGGTCTACGATTAAGGTTAATCTGCTAATATCAGTATATTTTTCAAGTTTTTATTATTTGAGATTCAATTTATAAATAGAGCAATAAAGTTGGGAACCCGATCACTTTGAAATAACTCCTGAACAATATCAAAACATAAGTATTAAAATCTGATTTTTTTACAGGATAAGCTAGTATTATCTAGCTTCACAATTTGCTAAACAAATTAAATTTTAGTACACTCTCCTTCTCATAATTAATTTTTTTCTGTACAT
>JAQGBQ010000216.1:0-31726 GCA_034698485.1 Vertagopus arboreus | reverse complement strand
TGGACATAAATTGAAAGATAGGAAATTATTTGGCATTCTAGGAATAGATTCCTAGACGTTCGTGTCTTTGGAAATGTCTAGCGTTGAATGTAATACATGTTAAATTGTAATGAACTGCCTGTTCAACGAGTCGTGAATTAACGAAATTGAAAATTGAATAGTCTCTTTATCTCTATTTTTCAGGAAAATTGGGATGCGAGAAGACATCGTTCTCATTTCTAAGGAAAGAACTGCCGGTTCGATTAGCAAATATAATGAAGGAAATACATCTTCTGCCCGAAAAACTACAAAGTATGCCGTCAGTTAGTTTGGTCGAAAAATGGTACGCTATGAGCTTTGAAGAAATTCTACAGTTTGAAGACAAGCAAGCAGAAGATCTAAAGACGTTAAACTCGTAATGAAATTATAGTCATGATGAAACAAGTTTTTCTATGAATAATAATTAATTACTTCTAATTTTCATTAGCCTTCTTTCATTTATTTGTAGATTCTGTGACACTTTAATCAAAATCCGAAATCGTCATTTAGATGTAGTGCAAACGATGGCACAAGGAATTGTAGAACTTAAAGACTCACATCGGGTTGACGCTGCGTTGGAATTGAGTATCCAGTATTTTTTGGATCGCTTCTACATGTCACGAATATCGATTCGAATGCTTATCAACCAACACAGTAAGGATTTAACATACTTGCTACTTTGAATTCATGTACCACATATTAATTGAGTTACTTATTTAAATTTTCAGCACTACTGTTTGGGAAGGAATCAACCCCAGGAAGGCATATTGGGAGCATCGGTATAAAAAAATACAAAAATTTAAGTATAAATATAATAGACAAACCGTTTTCCGACATTTCTGTTTTTATTTAGATCCGAGCTGTAGTGTAGTCAATGTCCTTAGGGATGCATATGAAAATGCCAGGTGAGTTGAAGTTAGTAATATTATGATTTATTTTGTGTAAGTTAAAAATTGCAAAGATTAATATATTGTATTTGCGTATAACCTACAGATTCTTATGTGACCAATACTATCTCGTATCTCCGGATCTTGAACTCAAGGAGCATAATTCACTCGGTCAAGGTAGTCCCATGCAGATTGTATACGTGGTAAGTTATCGATTGTATGTATGCTTCACATTTTCAAAAGTGAAAGGAATTAGTCAAAGGAATAATGAATTCTAATTGTTTTCTTTATCAGCCTTCGCATCTTTACCACATGGTGTTTGAACTGTTCAAAAATGCCATGAGAGCTGTAGTAGAACATCATGGAATCGATGCATTGTCATATCCACCTGTTGAAGCAATCGTAGTTTTGGGAAAGGAAGATATATCAATAAGGGTATGATTTAAAAATTTCAAATCATATTGTTTTGGAACTTTTGTCAACTTATTTCGTTATATTATTTGATTCGTATTTGAACTTTTAGATATCTGACAAAGGAGGTGGTATTCCGCGAAGAAATACGGAACTTTTATTCCAGTATATGTACTCCACAGCTCCGCAGCCCCCCGCTGCAGAAAGTCATTCCGCACCTTTGGCAGGTTAGTTAATAATGTAAAATCACTAGGTGTAATTAAATTGTGGTATTAATATTGCGTTTTCAATTAGGTTATGGTTATGGTCTTCCATTGTCTCGGTTATATGCAAGATATTTTCAAGGTGATCTGATCGTTACGTCTTACGAGGGTTATGGAACTGACGCCACGATATACCTCAAAGTAAGTCCGTCATGCAAATAATATTATAATTTTGTTTCAATGAACTTTTTCTAATTGAGCGTTTAACTTTTTTAAGGCTTTATCGAATGAAGCTAACGAATTGCTCCCGATTTTCAACAAAACCAGCTCTCGTCGTTATACGGAAAGCATTCAAGCTGCAGACTGGAGCTCATCGGGGTCAACGGGTGCTGGGGGAATGTCTAGGGGAAACGGAAGTCATCCGATGAGCTCTAGGTTGCACCAATGAATCGGATATAAACCTAACTTTTTAATTTGTAGTAATTTCCCAGTCATTAGGTTAAAAAATATATTGAGGTTCATATATACGTTTTAACTTGGTTAGAGTTACTCAGTCCAATTCTGTAATGTTTTTGTATTTTCACACAATTTTTTTTGGACGGCATTTGTTATTATTTATTAGCTCAAACAATAATATGCCCTTCAAATCCTCATAGGTCAGGCAGTTGGACAGGTCAAGAGAAAGAAGACGAGAAAGGGAAGCCAAAAAAATAGTTAAGACTTTACTTTTGTGTTATGTGAATTAATTCAAATTAAATTGTCTTAAAATGTTGACCCTTTAATTTAAGCAGGTCAAAGGTTTATGATATTAATTAATTCCCTGTGACTGCCTTTTCTAATTTATCGCCTATCATTGTGTGATCAACGAGTGATGGTTTTAGTTCTTATTATTTTTCACAAAGACAAACAAATTAACCATGTACCTGTCTGTTGCAACTCGTCACGAATTTGTGAATGAGTCGATTCCATTCACATACTATTTGATGAAACATGTCTGGGATCGCTATTGTTCTGTGTGGCAAAAGCTAGCCATTAATAAGTAATTGATGAATTTCGATAGTCGCAGCTTAATATAAATTAAATTAGTAAATTAAATATATTTGTGGATCAAGTGCAAATCTCCCATCAAATTGCGCATTTAAAAATTAAATGAAATAGCTCTGTCGTCGTCTGGTTTACAGAGTTTCAACCGACAGTAAAAATATAATAGTTACATATTTAGATACGTTGTTTACCATGAAGAATATTATGACAATAAATCTTTAAAGGAGTTGTTGTAAATTAAATACAAAAAAGAGTTGACTTCACTTTATGCTTTTTCATACACTTCAAATCGATAACGGATGTCCCCTTCTTCCTGCTCTTCTTCTGGAACCTCGGCATCTCTAGATTAGTTACATTATACAATTCTCAAAAAAACCGGATTAGAAAAAAAATATTTATATTGAATTACTTACTTGACCAGTTGAAACGTTGAAGGCTCGAGTTGTGGAAAGAACGTATCACATTCAAATTCCTTTAAAATCCTTGTCAAATAAATTCGGTGGCAGAAGGGAGACTCTATAGCAGTCTAAAATAAACATTAGGATTTTATTAAGCTTATCAACTTCGAATTGAATTTAAGTTTATTTCGTTTACCTTGTAAACATGCCCTCCTCCGATAACCCAAACTTTATCAATATCAGTTTGAGTTTCCGGTTTTGCCAAATAGTCCAAAGCCTGATCCCAACTTGAGAATCCGATCACGCCTTCCTTAGGTTCACTGAAAATGAAAAAAATACTCTAATAATTTATCGTTTTTAAGAGAGATTCATATTATAAGAGTTTCATATTATTTACATCACAGAATTCTTGCTTAGCACAATGTTTAATCTGCCTTTCAACGGCTTGAACTTGTCAGGAATGGAATCATATGTCTTTCGGCCCATGAGAACCGCATTTCTTTTCCCAAAACCCGGGTCTTTTGATGATAAGCTGTTTGTCATTCGGTTGAAATATGCCATTTCTTTCCTGAAAGAGCCGGTAAACAAAACATTTTTACCTAAGTGCATATTTTATGGAGCAGTGTTATTAATCTCTATAATACCTGAGCCTCCATGGTAAGTCATTCTTGACCCCAATTCCCATGTTTGCATCACAGGCCGCAATTAAGTTCAGCTTTAGCAGAGACATATTGTAACATCAATTCTTTGACTTCACAGTATGATGTCATATATCTGAAAAAGAAAGATTTTTTAAAGTCTAGTATGAAACGCCTTAAACTTAATCCAATGTATTTAAAGTGAGAGATTATAATTTCAACCAATTTCTTGGCATATGAGTTTCATTTCGTATTTAAATGTGCATTGAAAAATTAAAAGCAAGAATGTATTTTACCAACAAGTCACAAGTCTACTAAATCCAGCATTCAATAGTATTCGTGTAACTTTTATTATTAAATCAACTATGTAGGATAGTGGAAGGTCCGTGACTTTTGATCCCTTATTGATTTAGCCTAATCTTAAATTTACATACTACTTTCAGAATCCATAGATATTGATGACTAAACTTCCTTATCATGCTTTATGGAGCCCTGCCTACTTCAACTACTTTTCCCCAAGTTAAATAACTTAAATGTGTTATCATCAGAAGCTAATCTTTGGTTTAACTTGGTCATATTCGACCCAAATCTAAATACATTTCTATATCAAAATATTCATCAGCTTGAACTTGAACGGATTTCACAATTTCACAATCGGATCTCTTCAAGAAGTTAAAAGACATCTGCAAACTTGAACTACAATAATAATCCTGTTTTTTTATATCCTAATCCTCTTTTGCTCCAGCCAAGAAGGTAAGCCGTATTAAAATATTAAATAGTATTATTTAAATTATATGCAAATTAATCCATATTATTATTAATTATTAATGAATAATAAAAGCATGCAAAAAGTAGAATGATTAATTTGCATAAGAATAAGGCTAAGCGCAGCAAACTCATTGAAACATGCTTTGTTTTGGCAGGTAGATTGAATTTGGAAACTAACCATCAATGTCAACCTCAACTCGAGCGCTACGGCTTCTTTTTTCTGTTTCAAATCGAATCTCGTCCACCTCGGGTCCCGTCGCACACAAATTATTTCTGGTAAGTATAAATAATACATTTTTAAAAATATAGAATTTAATACGTCAATTAAAAACTTACCGGAAGAAAAAAGGTTCTCGCAAAAATTCTCCAGCTCGAAAAAAAAAATTTGCACTTTTACCCGCCTTGTGCCTTTGTGCAACTTGATTATCAAGCATTATCAACAGGTGGTAAACGTATAAATTATTTCTTTTAATTAAAATGTAACTGTAAATGACTGTAAATTAATGTAGATATGATTAGTTCCATAAAATTACAGCTATTTGACCATCGATAAGTCGATAATGAATAGGGAAATAATAATATTATTCTGTTTTCTGGAATCTGTTGAACAGATTCTGTTCATATTCTCTAGCTTTCACTTCATATGCAATATGCTTTCATTTTTCATTGCCTTTCATCACTAAAAATCATTTTCTATTTACTAGAGAAAACATATTTAACTATATTTAACTGAATTTTTTCGCTAAAGAACCCATTACCAAAGTTAAGTAGAAAACTACTCCGTAACTCCAAGCAGCATAAAGGGCCTTTCTTATTATTAAAACGTTAAATATAATTTAATTAGAAAAATTTAAGAATATCTGCAGGAATCTAGTTAATTCGATATAAAATCATGTTCACCAATCCTTAACAAAAGGAATGGATACACTATGTTTAATTTCGACATGATTTTTCAGGGCACTTGACTTTCTCCTTGAAAATAGTTGGTGAAAGGCAAGCTTTCACCGTGTTTTTTTTAATTTTCTTAATTGACACTACAGTGCCAAAAAAGTCGAGGAAAGAAGGGTGGAAACCCCCTAAATTCCAAATTCTAATTCCATCACGAAATTCGACAATTAAGTTAGAAAAATAAATTTTTAAACTTCTATATTAAAAAAAAAATCTTTAACACAACCTACAAAAAGTTTATAAATTACGCAAGATTTAAAATTCAGACAAAATCAAAATTAATATCCAAAGGGTTACAAATTACAATTAAAGTTACACATGCATAAATTATCCGCATTCCGCACGTGCAGATTTTGATTTGTTAATCCTGGAGGCTTGTCCTCATTTATCATTTGTAAAGATCTGCTAGCTCGCTGGATACAAATCATATTTTTAAAAAAATCTAGGAGTACGGCTGATAAACAAAATCATGGCATGATTATAACAGTCTCGTAACTGGTTCTGAGTATGATAATATTCATGATAAACTTCACATGATATAAGATCGAGCAACGGAGAATGAAGAAGGCTGTCTAAATTACATACAGCTTGATAAAAGGCTGATAGTTGATACTTGAACTGAAAGTTGAAACCCGTCTCCAGATAAAGTAAGTAGTTAAAAAGAACCAAGTATAAACACATTCCAGGGTCAAGGCAATCAACAAGACAGCCCATCGTGAGGAGATTAGGTCCATATTAGCCAATTTAGTCGTCTTGTGACTTGACTTGTTTATCAAAGTTCTTGGTTTCATTTATCTGAAGTAGTTGTGACATTTAAAATAACTTGTCTAATTTTAACTAATAATTTTGCCACAAGAGATACGTCTATCAAACTTGTAAGTCACTGCATCGGTCGGTTCTTAGATATTAAATACAAGTACATAGTAGTTTGGATTTTTTGTTTTGACTCTAAACAAATAATTTTATTACTTCATTGTTGGTTTTACAGAATCCACAAGTTTTATCGCAAGGACTTTTTACCCGACACTTTAACAAAATGTCTCTTAAAACGTCACCTGAATGGACTGGGCAGGAACCTTTGGCAACCGATGACCCGGAAATGTGGGAATTGGTGAAGGAAGAAAAGCGAAGGCAAATTAGTGGACTGGAACTCATTGCATCTGAGGTATTTTAGTACCCAAAAGTTTCAGAAATAATCTAATCGCTTCAGAAATGTTGATTTTAATCAAATATATTATTTCTAGAACTTCTGCAGTCGAGCAGCCCTTGAAATCATGGGTTCATGCCTTAACAACAAATATTCTGAAGGATATCCTGGTTCAAGGTATTATGGAGGAACTGAAGTCGTAGATAAAATCGAAATTCTTTGCCAAAAACGAGCTTTGGAGGCGTTCAAATTGGACCCTAATCAATGGGGTGTCAACGTTCAACCTTACAGTGGATCACCGGCTAATTTTGCAGCTTACACTGCAGTCATGAATCCGCATGACAGAATTATGGGACTTGATCTTCCAGACGGTGGACAGTAAGAGTTTTTTTTTTAAATCATTGTTTTGTATCTTTGAGATGTTTTAAATTAATTACATGAAAACTTTTTTTTTCATTTAGTTTGACTCATGGTTTCATGACTGACCAAAAGAGAATTTCTGCCACTTCCGTTTACTTTGAATCTATGCCTTATCGATTGAACCCTGAAAGTGGAACAATTGATTATGAAAAATTGTCACAGAATTCCAAGCTTTTCAGACCTAAAGTTATCATTGCTGGAACATCTGCATATTCTCGACTTTTAGATTATCAGAAATTCCGTCAAGTCTGTGATGATGTTGGGGCTATTTTGTTGGCTGATATGGCTCATATCTCAGGTAAAGAATCATATCTTTCTTCTCTTTTAAAACTATATTCTTATTTTATCAAAATATTCATTAACTTTCTAGGATTGGTTGCTGCTGGTGTTATCCCAACTCCATTTGATTATGCTGATATTGTAACGACCACAACTCACAAAACGTTGAGAGGAGTCCGCGCTGGAATGATTTTCTACAGAAAAGGAGCCAAGAAATGTCCAAAGACTGGCAAAGACATTCCTTATGATTTAGAAAATAAGATCAACTTTGCTGTCTTCCCAGCACTTCAAGGTGGTCCCCACAACCATGCTATCGCTGGTGTTGCTGTTGCACTTCGACAGGTACTTTGTCTAAAATATGCAACTCGTTCAGCTTATGAACTATTATTTTAATGTACATTTACAATTCGTTTTCAGACAACTGAGCCTCATTTCCGAGTGTACCAAGAACAAGTCTTGAAGAATTCCAAGGCAATGGCCAAAAAGTTGATTGAATTAGGCTATTTGCTTGTTTCCGGTGGTACTGACAATCATTTGGTGCTTGTTGATCTGCGTTCCAAGGTAAAATATAATATAGTAGTAATATTTGTGCGTTAGTTTTAACATGTTGATTTATGTACTTAGAAACTGGACGGGGCTCGTGTCGAAACGGTGTGCAACAAGGTCAATATTACTGCCAACAAAAACACATGTCCAGGTGATAAAAGTGCCTTAACCCCCAGTGGTCTTAGATTAGGTAAGTTCTAATTTAATAATTTTTTCAAAAATATTTTTGTCAAGTAAATATCTATATAATTTAATATTTTAAATGTTCAGGAGCCCCAGCTTTGACTTCTCGAGGTTTTGACGAAAAGGATTTCGAAAAAGTGATTGAGTTCCTCGACCAAGCTGTGTCGATCGCGGCTGACGTCAAATCTAAAACAGATAAGCTAAAGGATTTCAAAGAGTTCCTAGAAAAGGATGAGCAAACCATCCAGAGCATGGCCAGCTTGAAGAAGAACGTGGAACTATTTGCATCTGCTTTCTCCATGCCTGGATTCGAAGATCATTAAGTCATCGTTGAGTTTGATTCTACTAAATAACTGCTCAGTGCTTCTCAATTTATTAAAATAAAATAGTTCTCTGTTTTTGAAACTTGGTAGATTTTGACAGTAGTCAGAAATGAAAATATATATTTTTGCTCTGTTAACTAAATAAGAAGTAATAAAGATAATTTATATTCTAATCGATTGAACATTTCATTAAGAATCATCGGTTCAGAATTTTAGATCACTTTGCCCCATAAAGAAACTGGGAGATTTGAAACGGAAGAAATACCAAAATAACACGTATTCATCAAATTAACTTTATTCACTCACTGTCATTCATTCATCATTAATTGCTGCAACTTTAGTTAACTTTTGTAATTAAATTGTAGTATTTGATGCACTGCTGTCTTAACTAACTGAAAGGAAGTCAACCTTAAAATTGTAAGTATTACACAACAAGTAATTTTGATGTGCAATTTTCATAGTGTAGTCTTTTTGGAAAAACGTTTAGTGTAGTTTTTAGTTTTTTTGGCTAATTAATAATTACAAATTATTATTGATGGTTTGTTTAAATAAAAGACCGTCTGTCTGCTGATTTAATTTAACAATTCACCTTTTTAACTTTTGACTTATTTTCTATTTTACAGGTTTTGATTCAATTCAATCGTCATTTCATCTTTTGTTGTAGCTTTAAAGCCTAAAAGAAAAGATGTTATTCTACGAAGGAAACATTGCGGAAGGTGTCTCAAAGGCGAAAAATGAGGCTGCAGTTTTTGTGGTTGCTATTTTTGGTAAGTTGAATTAATTTAAAATTAACAGTACCCAATGGAAAGAATATTGCACAGTATATATTAATTTCTAGGTGATGATGACGGTTCTAGGGAGCTGGAAGAAGCACTAAATCACGTCGATGTCCAAAGAACACTTGAAGCAGGCAGATATGTTTGTATTAGAATCACTGCAAACTCCACCGAACATCAACAATTCTCACAGATTTGTAAGTAAAATTGAATATGAAATAACAAAACTGTTTGTCTGTTTGATGGTTTAATTTAAGCAATTATTTTGTGTTATATTTCAGACCTCAACGCTCCAGCCCCATCCATTTATCTCATATGTAACGCGGGTCAAAGTCTAGAAGTAGTTGCTAGTCCCGTGTCTGTTGCAGAGTTAAAAAATGCATTCGTGTCAGCTTGGAACAAACATTCGAAACCATCAAGTGATCCGCAATCTGTAGTTTCGGCTGCACTTCGAACAGCATCAGCTGCGGTTGCTGCTGCTGGTGCAGGCCCATCATCAACAAAAACAACAACATCTACCCAGCAAGCTTTGACGGACGCAAATGAGGCACTAAAAGAGGCTGAAGAAGCGGCTGGGCAATCAGATCTAAGTTTGGACGATAAGATTAGTAGGGCTAATCAACTCGCTATGGCTAAACGACAACAAAAAGCTGCCCAGGCAGCCGAGGTACTACTCATATTAATGTTTTTTTTTGTCTTTTGGGTGTCGAGTTTTTATAATTGCTGGTTTAATTTTTTTTAGGATGAAAGACAGCGAGAACGAGAAAGGCGAGAAATGGGAAAAGGAGTTGCAGAATTAAAGCGTTGGCAAGAAGAGCAAGAAGCTAAGCTTCTAGTCGAGCAACGAAAAAAGGAAAAGAAAGACGATGAGGTGAGTTAACAAGAGTTCAAAAAGTACGTTGAATCATTTTAGTAGGTAAGGAATTAATGAAGTAAAATTGCAATGATATTTTAGGATTTGAGGAAGCGTGTGAAAGAGCAGATTGCACAAGACAGATTAGCCCGAAATGCCCGTACAAATGTTTCATTTTTGACTGATGGACCGACTGATCCCAATCAACAAACACCTGTTTCGACAACTCGACCGGCTGGTATTAGCGTGACCACAGCTCCTGTAAATTATGCTGGAAAAGCTAGGCTTCAGTTCAGATTACCTGGAGGATCATCTGTGTCACAAGTATTCGAACCGGAGCTTACTCTAGGAGATGCTAGAAACTTCTTGATTAACAACAATCATGTTCCATTTCGGTAAGTACATAACATCTTAATATTCATATATGAAAGAATGATTTATATATATTAACTCGTGGGTTTGTGTTGGGTTTTATTTTTAGGCAGTTTACCTTATCTATCGCATATCCGAGACGACAATTTGCTTCGTCTGAATATGTAACCTCGTTACGTGATCTTGGTCTAGTTCCATCGGCTGCACTTCTGGTCTTGCCGGTAAATTCATGAACACTTATTTAGTCGTTGATATAATAAGGGGTAATGTTTTTTATGGTTATTAAACTAATTTGTTTATTCAGGTTTCTGGTGGTAATTCTATGCCTAGATTAGGCGGAGCATCGAGTATAAGGGATTATTTCACAATTATCCTTGGATACCTCTTCATCCCATTCACATTCATCTATTCCCTTTTCCAACGAGCTCTACTTCCTGCTCCTCCAAGTCCCACACGGCCGTCAGGAAATCCCAGAAATCGTCAAGCTGCTTCACAAAATTCGGAACCTGTTCCTTCCCCATCGACTTCTCATAGTTCTGCATCCGCTAATGCTGGAGGTGACGCGTCGTCTGCTCAAGTTCGAAATCGTAAAGCCAATAAGGCCGAAAAGTGAGTTGAAGTTGTTGGCAAAAAATAATAATACTACTTGTAAAAATTCATTAGTCAAGAGGTAATTAAATATTTTTCTATAGCTCGAAAACTACTGATGGAAATATCCATAGACTCCGAAATCAGGAGGACTCTGATGACGAAAAGACCTGGAATGGAAATTCTACTCAGCAAATGTAGAATGATTCTACGATTTGGGTGCAATATTAATATACGTTTCTACTCTATCCATTCAATCCAAACTGATTGTGAGTTATAAAATTATAATTGTCATTAATTGTTCTACAACCGCTGGTTTTATCTTCCGTATTCAAATGTAATTGCTTAAGATCTATGACTTGTATAGTTTGCAGATATTTTCTGTGTTATTGAATAAATCATAGTGTCCTTCATTTGGGGTTCAGTGATGCGGTGTAATTTAATGACATGCTCTCAGAGAAATGTTCGGATCATGAGGACGAAATTCTCAATCCCATTGGGGTCTTGTGATTACAAATATTTTTTTTATTTACATCTCACAACAAACAATCTGTTTGACAATTTATTTTCTCTTCATATATAATAATATTTGCTCTCAGAACTTTTTTAAAATTAAGCCTTAGTATATTTTATGAATCACACATCTGAAATAGCAGGGTATAATTTAGCATCCAAACGTTTCGAATTCTTTGAGGTAAAGTAAACTCATGATTGATTAGAGTTGAGTTTCAGCTTATTTCAAGCATGCATAGCAGAATAGGTATTTTACAATTCGACATAAGATAACTTTGTTTAGTATAAAATACATTATCTCTCTTTTTTGACAAGTAAAAGCAATTTTCGACAATTCAAATAGGTCTCTTCTTCTGATTAAGAATTTACATGAAATTTGAACTCTGTGATCAGGACAGATTTTTTACATCTTTTTATAATATCAAACATTGTATGAATTTATTAGCTACTACAAATATTGTGCATGATTTTGCCTATCCGTTTTATTATAAGCAGTTGCGTTTCCATCCAATATTTCCAAGAACATTTTTGTGGTCAGAAATGATAAGATTAACAAAATTCTGATTGGCCATATTTCAAAGTTTCAAACACTTGACTAAATATATTACAAACATTTATCCCACTAAATATATATCTTAAACACTCAAGTTCTTCTTATAACGACCGAGTCAACGACGGAAACCAGCTCCAGACTCTTGAAGAAATGTAGAATAATTGTAACAATCTACCTGTTTTCTAGTTCTGTATGTATATATATACCTACATTATAATATATATAAAAAGTTCTCTTCTAGAACTTTGTGTGTTTCATATACACATGTAATTAATTAATCCTAAATTCAGTTTCTGGTAATGCATCTCCTTCAGTGACCTATGTACCTAGAAAGTGTTCGAAGACTACAGAGTATGATTTGTAATCTCATTACACGACTGAATCGCCTCGCCATCACTCTCCCTAATTTGATTATCTATCGGAGGAGCTTTCTTCTATTTCAAATACCTACTCCTACCTCCATATAATAATATATATAAGAGTACTTAATGATTTATAATAACTAACGCTTCTCTCTCTACCATAAATGCATTAGGAAAGGAAGGATAAATCATCAAATGGGTTGACAGTCAGGACAAGCCAAGCCAACTCCTCCATGAAACTCTAAAATCCAAGCCTCTTTCTACTCAACTTTCTCCAGCCAAAAGTACATCCGCTTTTAGGTCATAGTCGTTAACATTTCTAGCCTTATAATAATCCATAATCTCAGCATTCCATTCCATATTATGATTTCAGTTATTAGGTAAAGACTTGATGGATAACAATTATATAGTTGATAGTCGACTAATCCATAGACCATTTCTTCATAGCTGTGTCCTATTGTATTATTCGTATATAAGCAGGTTTTGGTGAGCATATATGTATAGAGTTTGTATATGGTGTAATAATAATATGATAACCTTGAGTTCGATACTTAAATCTTTAAAATCTCCTTTCCAAGAAGTTTTTAGTTTCTATTAACTTGGAGGAAATCTCTGAAGTCGGAGGAGTCTCAAAACGAAATGAATTTTCATCCTGAGCCACCTTCAATCTAGTCTCTATTAATATAGCAAATTGTAATATTATTTCATACCAATATATCGTTTTAAGTTATGTTTCTTCTTAGCAAGTATTTATGTATGCTGTGCTCAAGTTTTCCCTGCCGGTTTAAACTTTATAATATTTAATTACACTAGTATAATAATAATAATATAGTCTGGCCTATAAAGTAGTTTGGTCTTGGTCTGTGTGGTCTTTTGTGAATCGTGAACATCCACAACTCACTTCAAGAAGAAGAAAAGTGGAGAAAGTTTTCAAAATTTTGTTAATTTTATGTATTATGACCGACATGACGAGAAAATTAGATTGAGACTCTCAACCCAATTTTGCAACTTTGATTTTAGTCCATATTTCATTAATTAATTATATGCAACTTATTCTCAACTTTTAGAGTTTATAAAATTGATTTCAAACTCACAAATGTACTATGAGGGAGTCAAAGTATGAACATATTGAGAATTTCAAACACCAAATCCCTTGTTTATTTTGAAGAATCACAAAGTCATGAGACTTTGAAATATGTCCATAATGGATTCAATACTTTAAATGCTTTTTGGAAGCCCTAGGTATATTTCTGTTAGTATTATTTATGTATAAAGTAATGTAATAAATATAGGGAGCGGATGCTTTCTCTTCATTCATGCTCTGCAATTCAGTTGAAGGTCATAAATACTAATATTCCCGATTGAAAAAATCCAGTTTCTTTTTCGGTTTGTATAATAATATAATATCTCATGACATTATGACTCATGACCGGCATTCATCATCAAAATATTTGATATATTCAACATTCAAGAGATTCAAGACTTGATTGCTTAATCAAGGCCATTTTTTACCATGTAGGAAAATACATGTAATATTCCATTCATGGTTTCCAAAAGTGTCAGAGATTGAGAGAGAGATGCCAATCAAGGGCTGCCTCTGCTGTTCTATTATTGCTGATTCTATTTGCCCATTGACCAGATTCTAAAGTTTCGTTTTATTACAGGATTAACAGCCTAACCAACTAAACCACAAGATGAAAGCTGAACAAGTCCTGATACTCGGTATATAATACTTCCTTTTTCAGTACCTAGTATGAATGTAAGTTTAATTGGAAGCCGCAAACGGCTCACTGGATCTGACCAAATGACATGGAACCCTTTTGAATCCAAACCATACTATTCTAACAAGTTCTCTCACTTTCCAACTTCCAAAGCACCCTACACTAGAACTTTACTATTGAGTATTGTACATGGAGAAGTGGATCATAGAAAGTTCAGGAGAAAGCAATAGAATTAATCATTAACGGAATCCTTTGACTTTTCCTGGACCTGGATACTAGAGTTGGATTTTGGTTGGAGGCTCTGGAGCTTGAGAATTGGTATTGCACTGTATAGTGGTCTTGTACTTATTCCAAGTTATTCCACACGTTCGTTTGGAATCTATCTAGGTAGGTTGTAGGTTATAGATTGGACAGGATGGCGAAGGAGGTATGTATGATTTACATTAGACAAGTCATTCCGAAACTCATCGAGTCAGAGGCTAACAATACACACGCAAACCTTTCCTTATACCCAAGGAACTTTAACTGTCCAAGTGTACAATACGCTTGGTTAAACACACCAACAGCTTTCACTCCAACTTCTTCTTCAATCGCTCTTCTATTTCAACAATTTCCAACCCTAAGCCTTATTCCAACCAAACTAACCATCCAAACTAAATTTTCTTTAGCAACTTAGTTAATGCTGCATATTATCGTACCGCAATCGAATTTTCTAATTTATTTACTTAATTATAACCCTAGAAGTCCGTTCTTGCTGTTTGATGCCAGAGTCAAATCAAATTGTGTCTAATACATCAACTTTCAACTTCTGCTAAGAAATGAATTTAAGTAAGTCAAGGTATTCTCCAAGGTGAGGCTTGGTTTCGACACTTGCTTTGTGTACAGAAATTCATGTACATATATATAAAATGTAATGCAACAAACACTATTTGTAAGTATTTCTATATTAACGTTGAGACGTGCATTCGGCTGAGACAATTAGATAAAGATGTCTCTATTTCTATCGTTTTAGAGTCTCAAGACTTGGGTTTCCACACGAGTTGTTGGTTGTCAGAAGTTGACCTTCGGTTTCTGATGCGACTCCTATTGCTATTTTGTGTTGAGTATTTATTTGTGCTTCTTAATTAAGTTATTTCTACTCCTGCTCCCTTCATCTCAAATAGAAATACATATTATTACTTACAGTAAAACTATTAGATGTTGGATGTGGTCCTGCTGCTGGTACTTAAAGAAACTTGGCTCCACACAGCCTTTTCTTTATAACATTGATCCCATGTTTATGGGAGTTGAAAATCTCATACATGAGTGGCTATGACATTATAATACAGATTAAATCTAAAGACGAGAAGCTGAAGCTGTGGTGGGAGATTAGACGATCGAACAAAATGCCATCCCATCGGTCATAATTTCGTGCATGAGGAACGCTTGACTTTCCATGTAGACAGCGTCGTTATACTCCGTTCCACAGCCATTAGGGTCGTTCATCCTTTCTGCAATCTGTAAGGATAAAGCAAAGGGCAAATTCTTAGAATAAAATGAAATGTAATGTAAAGGTTTGACTATAGAAATATATAGAGTCAACTATGTCTATAGTTTGTAAAGGTGAATTAGGACATTCTTAAATCATAGTAGTAGTAGTACCCACTTTGTGCTTCTTTCTATAGTTAAAGATCTGTTTGAACGGGAAACGAACCGATTCATAAAATCCTACTAACTTCAAGAAAAGGGATCTGATACATGTTTCTAGTATAAAGTGGGAATATAGATGAATAAATGATGAACTAGGCCTTTCTATATAGTATCAAGTTGGATTTCACATAGATATAAAACTTTAGTAGAGAGGATGATCCACTTTATTCTAAAAAGTTAAGCTGAATGCATGACTGCATGATAATTTGAAATGACATTTTACAACAAAAAAAAGTTATCAGCACGAACGGCCTTGTGAAATTGAACGTCCCTATCATCCGAGTACAACTCTAGAAAGATCCTACCTGTACCTGTATCTTAAAACAGTTCTATAGAATTCTAGAGAATCTAAAAACCCTTGACAATAAATCGCAAATTAAAAAATCGATCCACAATCAACCAGGAAGTCTTTCTTTCTCTTTTTAATCCAAATCCTATTAAAGAAAGCAGATCTCTATGTAATACCTATAAAAGACGATAAAACTCGGTCTGAAAGGACAAGATGTGGGTCTTCTTAATTTCGTATCAATTCTATTTCTTCAGGTCTTTGAATTGACGAAATCAAAATCAAGGCCTTTTTCTTTTCTTTCTCTGAACAAGATAAAAGAGAACTAGAAGGAGATCGTTTTCATTCAATGCAAGATCTAAAGAACTCAACAACTATCGATTTCCATTTCACAGTTCATTGAGTTAAGCAACAGCTGCAGTAGATATACAAGGTACAACTATCATCAACATAATCGTAAATGTCCAAGAAAAATGGACACAATTTCTTTCAACACTCAATTTTATATGGAGAAAGTATTTATTATTTCATTCAGTCCGGGAAGGAGATGTCGTTTCCCAGATTTCAAATCGACAACCAACATCCATCCTGTCTTTCAATTACCTTGGGTCATTTTGCTACACTGTTATCAAACTACTACCAACAACTCCTTACATTATAGAATAAAAATATCGAGTATTTAGAATCAAAGCTATCCACTTATCAACCATCATTACAGTATCGCTTTTGGCTACAGAGAGTGATGATGATGGTTATAATGGTCTGGTTAGGTAGTTTGGTTCTCAAAGGATCCCGAGATCTTAGAAGTTATCCTAGAAATGGAGCCGTCTCACATCTAACCTTGATTTTTATCCATTCTGTATAATACTACATACCAAATTAAATTACAGATACTTTGTCATCGAGGCAATTTATTTCTACAAGACTTGCAAAACTGTAACCGGGTAAGGAAAAGCCTACTCTGCTACTATATTGTATATGTATATCCCCATGTCATCTCATCTCATGTACAACAACCTCTATATAAAAAAAATCTTCAAAACGACCAAAGTTTCGGTCTTAGTCCCCCATCTCGCAAGTCTCATAGTCCTTTAGTTCTCCATACCGTGAATGATATCACGGATGAGATGAGATCAGTCAGACGGAACCAAAAGCAATGATGGCCAAAACTGAGGAGGCACAAAAGTCGACAATTGTGTCAGTCGTACGTATAAATATATATGACGAGAAGTGAATGGAAAATGGAATTAGCCATTATTGCATTAAGTTACAAAAGAGGTTGACGGGAAGTGACAACATCCATGCTGTGAGGTTGAATTGAATCCGAATATATTACCTCCACATTCTAGCGTTAAACCCAAAAGGAAACTACTTTGTAGAAACTACGAACATCCTGAAGGTACTATCGTTTGTGGAAGCAGTAGTAGTAATAGTGGTGGTGGCTGTGAGCTCTTTTTGTGTGTAGTGAAGAAAGCAGACAATGTATACAATGCAAGATTTCATCGTCAAAAATCTAGCCTATCTCAAAGTTATATTGAAATATAGACGATGATAGAAAGGAGAAAAAGGCCGGACATGAATTCTCAAGGACTTGCTGAATAGGCTTAAGTCGATTTTTGGCAAAATTTTTATGCATTCAACCCACACACAATCAGAAGGGGGGAGGATATAGCATATTTGCGGACTTTCTTTTTTACTCAGAGATGAAATTGGCCAGGATGAGCTGTATAGCTGCGGCAGAGTCTTTGTATTCACTATGAATGATATCCACTAGAATGGATTAAGGTAGGCCAAATAGAACAGCTTTTGGATAGGTGAGTTGGCTTTGGATTCCACTGTCTAAAATATGTACATACAGCGATCTAGACCGGTCTTCCATTACCTCACTCCCTTGAAGGCAATAAAGGATCATGGAAAATACACTTTCTTCTTTCTAACTCGTATTACAAACTTTTTCAAAAGATTGTAGGAGGATCATTCTATGTTACAGGCTTTGTGAGCATTTTACTCTATTGGCTTTAAGAATTGATCAATTGACCGAGTTAATTTTTGTTAATCATTTGAATTTTAAAAGGTTGACTTGAATTATACTTTGAACAAATTATTGAAATAACGTTCCTATATAATATTCTGGATGGTCCGTTATTCAAATCACATGAGGTTGCAAAAAATATAGCCACCAGACACACTTCATATTACATGATTGCTTTGACCTCCCCCCTGACTGCAAAAACGGTAGAATGTCTAACGAAACCAAAATCGACTTCATCGAGCCCAGTTTGTAAGACCAGACAGACTAAGCCAATATTCAGGAGTTGTAGGATCAAACATAAATGATGCTTCAGGGACAAAAAAGCTTGTGCATCTTGTTGGCCTTATTCAGATAAAAATATTCCATTATTCAACACCAAGAGTCTTCTCTGTTTCTTGCTTAGACTTTCAACAGGGCAAGGCGTTCTTTCGTTTTTTTCTACTGTGGTTTCCTTTTCTCTCTACTGAGCAAATAATTGGATGTCCCTACCGACCATCGTACTTAGGCTAGGTATATTATATAGAGAGAAAGCTGATGTAGTTTAGATTTGTGTGCAGACCAGAACTTTCTGCAAATGTCATATTGTTTTTCTTACAAAGAAAGTTTACTTTCTCCCTCCACTTTCTCCCATTAGAAATCCTGCCTAATCTCTCTAAATGGTCGGGTTGGTGGCGGTTAGTATATTAGGATGTTAGTATTAGAAGCATTATTGGTAATACTACATATAAGTCTGCTGGTGGTGTGGTTAGGTTTCGTTTGTGGAAAATCTCATCTTAAGTCTGCCAGAAAAAAAGTATTTGTATAGGTACCCTATTGAGTCACAGTGCTTTTACTTAAGAGTACAGATTAAGAGAAAGATATATAGTTATTGACATGTTTACCGTCTTAACAAAGCCTCACAGCCTTCATGACCTTCATTTGTCTACTAAAGGAAATTAACCTGTCTTGTACAATGTCATGACTCACAAGAAGAGGTAGATAACCTATAAGTGCACCACGGTTAGAATTGCAGAGCAAATATCAAAAGTTCTTCTAGTATGTTTGTTTCCAACTATTTGTAATAGTCTTAAACTTCTCGTGACGAAGGTAAAGTAACACAGCATATATTTCGAACACGAACATATGGTTTTAATTAAGAATTGACCTACGGCAACAAAAATGGTATTGTGTAATAAAACTGTAAATAAATTGCTTAACACTTAAAACTTGTTAAGTACGAATAATAAACCTTAAAAAGTAGATATCTTACCTGACATTTATGACAACCACAGACAGGATCAACGCTAGCAAAGATCGGTGTAGAAGCTACAGTTCTCATCCCATGATGAGAACCCGTAGGGGTTGTCGTGACAGAATTGCTTTGCTGATGCTTTTGTTGGTGTTGATGATGTTGTTGTTGTTGCGGTGATTGTGTTGCATATCGATTGTTTAAAGGTATCAATGCAGGTTTCCCTATTGAAGGTCCTCGGAGATTATGCGAAGGTATTTGCTGCTGTTGCTTCATAGCTGCCACAACTTGGTGATACGTTGGAGGATCTCGAAGAGTCTGAAATATTTACACAAAAGAAATGTTTTTTTTTATCTATTCAAATTTATTCTTCTTCATCTGGGAAATTAATAGGTTGAACTTTTCAAGGTTTGTTTTTAGATTTTATGCAAGAGTTGCAAATTTATGATTTGGAAATTCTGGAATTCTACTAGAAGGCAAACAGAACTGAGAAGAAGTGATTTGCATAAGGAATGAGCTAAGTAAATATTTGTACATCATTCACTGCCGTTGTATAAGAAGGGGGTGGAGATGGAACTGGGTAGCCGGCTCCTTCCAAAGACGTCTTTGAAACTATTGACCTTCTTGCAGGAATTCCACCCGTGTTACTAGCACCCATTGTATTGCTTCCGTTGTTTTCAACATTCCTCAGAATCTGCGGCGACCGATAACTTCGGGATAAGATGTCATCTGTCGTTTGTCTTGTCAGTACAAGGGGTAGCTCACCTGAAATTAACATTTGCATTCTAGAATATTTTTGCACAAATTTTATAAAAACGATTTTATCCTTACAAGGTTGCATAATATTCATGAAAAATTCTACGCAAAAAAAAACAACTTCGCCTCGTGCCCAGAGTCGTTAAACTACTTAAATAACTTATATAGAACACACTCAAAGGCAATGAAGCATGCAAAATGCAAATGTTTTTCCTCTCTATATTTTGTGCATTTACATGGTTTAAAGTATATATACGCTGTGCTTATGTAAGATACAAGAGATTAAAAAGGAGGTAGAGGAGAAAGAAGGAAGTGAGTAAGTGAAAGAAATAATTAAAATTAAAATCTCCCTGATGGAGTTTTTCCCATCAGGAGAATTATTTTTCATTATGGAAATGAATCCAAAAAGTCTTATAGCATTTCGTATGTAGCGAGTAGTAGTGTTCTATTGAAAAGGCTTTTGAAATAATAATGATATAGCCAGAGAGGTATATAAGAACTGTAAGAAGAAGACGAATCATAAGAATTATAAAATGCTTCCTTGGGTACATTTCTTGGTACCATTGTACTCTTCTACACGATCTTATAGAGTAGGACAAGCAATTTCCTCCTGAATCTTCCTAGTCCTCTCTCTTATATGTACGTAGTACATAGTTATTATACAATCTTTTATTCCGAGTTGTTCTAGCACACATACTACTACATACAGGGTATATATGTACCAACCAACTCTATGTACTTGAGCACTTTGTAGGCATCTTATATATAACGTTGGTGAGAAAAACTTTCTCTGCTTAGTCTTGCTTAAAGTGAAAGTTGTGATGGTAGTTGGGCAGGTTGAACTATTGCTGCCTTGGTTCTTGAGAAGGAGATTTTTATTGCATGGGCTGAACTCTGAAAGTTGATGAAAAAACTGGGAGTTATCTCAGATGAAGAAAAAGTGGATGAAGTCTGACAGACGGGATGATTCTTTCATCATCTACTACTACTAGTACTATAACTATCCAACAGTCTAACTTATAACACTAATATATACTTTGAATCTCTCTCTCTCTCGTTTAATAAATCTACTCAATAGGCATATCGTAATATTATAGAGGGAATGGCTCTTCAACTCATATATCTTTTGAAGGTTCGGTTACATTTCAATTATTTCAATTTGTCTTCCGGTGTCTAGACTCTAGAGTTCTATCTACTATGTACTTTTACTAAAAGACAAGAAGAGAAGAAACGATGAGATAATGAGAAAGTTTCTCTTGTATTCCTCTGTTGCTCACAATACTGCGGAAATCCAGTGAAAAATCCTTTATTCTAAAGTAATTCAATTGCAAAAGGCAGAATTCCTTTCATTTGCATAAACATATTTTTCTACCCTGGAGCACTTTTGTAAAACTTATCCTGAAATTTTCATATTCTTTATATCAACCTTGATAATGTTTTTTCTAAGGATTTCGCATGAAAAAAAACTTGTTGAAATGAGGCTATAATATAATGTTTTTTTGCTAGTTGCAATTAATTAATTAATTGATGTATCAATTAAAATATAATGAATATACTACATAAGTGCAAGTTTGGAAACCAGGAAAGGGGCTTTAGTGATCAACGTTTTACGAATTTTAATTCTCTTTCATCACGTCTGATTAGCCAAAGCCTCAATATATTCTGAACATTTTCCAACTGAAGTCTTTCATTCAACTCATCTCATTAAGTGTGTAAATTTGATTTCATAATAAATGTATCCCCTTCATATAATACTTGATGATCATGATCAACTTTGCAATCAGCATAATCTCTATATATACTTTATTAAATCAGTCAAAGCTAGTCAGTCTGGTACACTCAAATCTGTACCAATATTAGTACAGAGTAGTAGAAGCTAGAGAGGTAGGATATTTTTTATGGATGTAAAAAGTATATGAAAAGTACACAAAGTTTGGTCGTTCCGTGTTCAAGGATTTTGCATGAATCATCATCTCACCAACATACATATATATACATTTATGGGACTTCATCTAGTCAAATAGAAAGGCTTATTCAATCTCACAAAAGAAATATGATGACTCTAGCAGATCTACTATAGATATGCATCCTTCTATCAGTATATAATATATATGAATATATAGCAAAGCAGAATACTAGGCATGGATTTTTTCACAGCCAAAAGAAACCAGAATGTAGATAAAAAAAGTTGAATATAGAGAAAAGCCTACAAGGCTCAATTCAACTGAACTACTTTCGATCAATAAATCTTGCTTTCACCAGGGAAAGTCAGCTTCATATATGTATGAGAGAATCCTTGTGTACTTCCTAGATTAAATTATTATATTTCACTGCCCAATAAGACTAGAGCAGTAGTTAATATCTTGTAAGTACATAGTACGCAGCAGATTACAGATACGATTATTTGAGATGAATTTAAAAAACTGTAAATCTACTTTACGTATTCATCAATATGGAATTATCAAGATTTTTAAGTAGCCTTTCATACAGAATAAATTCAAAAGTTCTGAGGTAAAAATTGGAAAATGTTTTAAAGTATTGATAGTCAATTAGAAATGCATTCATGTAAACTATTTATTAACCTTTTGAGAACGAAACTAAATTCTGACGATAATATAATTTTGACAAAATTGAAACAAGTAATTGTTTAGGTACTTGAGATCACTTTAGAAATCTAAATACCCATCAACCTTACCCTCGATGTCTCTGTAGGTTAGCTCCCTTTTATAAGGAACTGTTTTAGAAGAAGCAAATTCCCAACTTGATTTAATTTTCTATCTCATTCCAAACCAATTTTCAGCCCTATCATTCAGAATTTCGATTTTAGATTATTTTCACAATCTCATTCCCATTTAAAAAGAACCGAGAGAGTGAAGGTGTGTGTGACGAAAATTGCCAAAAGCCACTGAAAGGAATTGGATATTACTACCATATATCTATATTCTGCTGTAGTAGTAGAGATAACCTTGATATTTGTTCCGTGCTTTCACTTTCCTTTCTCTCCTTCCAGTCCTTTCCACAGTGTGAATTCTCACCCGACTCTATCAACGAAATTCGATATGATGATATTTATAAGGTTTCTATTTGATGTCTACTACTGCCTCAATAGTATCAGGTTCCCTACATCCAGACATATCCCTTAGTACAGTGTTCAGACACTATTAAGACTGGAACTCTTTAGTGGTTATAGAGTCCTTTAGAAGAGAGACATATATATAAATGGTTGAATAGATTTTGCTTTCCGTGGATCCCTATAAGTTTTAGAAACTGTTTGAAGAATAACTTGGCTCCTACCCGGCTGTGCATTTGATTTAGCTGACTTTTTCTCTCCTTTGTTTTATAAAAAAGAGACTAGTAGTAGTAGTCGACTATCCTTTCCATACTCTTATATAGTCCATCCAAGTTGGCTTTAGAAAATTGGGCTAAGAAGGTGCTGAATACGAGTCTTTTTCATACATCCCAAGGGTATTCATTCATTCTCTATAATACATTATATTATGGACTATCTAGTTTTAGATCAGTACAGCTAAAAGAACATATTATATTATATGCACTAGTGAAGAAATCCTGGAGGTGTAGATACCGATAGCTAATATCACTCTAATAAAGCAAACAATAATATGGACAAGATAGTCTATACATTATTATTTCATTCCTTTTCTCACTTCTTATTGTTAAGCTGTTATTAAAAGCGCCTTTGGTAATTCCCAAGCCTGTAAATATTGAGCTAATGAATGGCGACTGGTGAATAGGAGATAGCTGTACCATCATCATCATCATCATCATATATGCAGTAGTTAAGAATATTATAAAACTTTATAGAATGAGTTTTGTATGAATAGTATCTTGAATCTACAATCAGATGAATAGTTGAATAAGGAGTTAGGTATGCAATTTACAAAAGAACAAGGAACAAAGGATTTGGAAGTTGGATGGGTTCATTAACAGATTAAAGAGAGAACTGTTAGACACTAACTGGCCAGCAGAATAGAACGGGATATTTATTTCATGTGGTGTAGTCTTAACTAATTTGTTTATATTTAATATGTTTCTGAATTTTGGGAACAAAAGATTTTACTGGGAAATTGAGATTTCATGGCATGATGCTTTTGAAGCAGCAAATGGCACATAGTTTACGATTTTAAGGTTAAATATTCAATTTAATTATGATTTTGATTCCAAGAGATTTTAATAAGCTGAATGTTTGACGTATTTTCGGTTTAAATTTAAAATGTAGGCTGCATGACCACAGCTTTTACATTTATTATATGCCATTAATTTTGTGAACTTGAATTTAAATTACCCATAAGAGAAACCCGTTTTGAGATTATGTTATACAGATTCTGACTTTAAATGAACATTTTGAATTGGATTTGATAAAGTAAGTAATTCAGCAATTCGTATTAATCAAATGCACATCCAAAAAAATCGAAATTGGCAATTTCCCCAATAGAATCGACAATTTCGTGTCCAACTACTTCAGAGTTTAGCAATTGAAGCACCTTTTTCTGATTTAAGTAGGCCGTAAACCTGAATCGATATTACATCCATCACTTATATACCTTGTGGTAATAATGTACAAAAAACCGATATAATAATGCAAGGTATCTCTTCTCTCTGTGTGTGTCTGGTTATAAAACTCTTTTAAAACTGTACTCAGTCATTCCTAAGCATTCCATTTGTAAGTTGGATGGTAAAAGAAAAGTAATAAAAATTCAAATCTGGTCATAATCCTTTACCTGATCCCGTACCACCAGGGTAAGCAACTCTCATGCCATCAAATCTCTCAGCACTTCGAGCCCTTCTGGGGGCAGGCATGAATCTTCTGTGGCAGTTCATATTGATCTCTGCCTCGTCCAGACTTCCAGAGTTCGTACCTCCGCTATTAGTCACACTCGGTCTAGTTGATCTCGAAACTAATGTATTCCCCGGAGGAGGTGGACACGAACTTGAGGTGATCCTGCTGCTCAAATTACTCAATTGTTGTTGTTGTTGTAGTTGCTTTGGCTGCTGTTGCAACTTCAATTGCAGCTTAGGATGCGGATTTATTTGCTGGATGTGAACAGGTGTGACAGTGCCACTTGCTAAGGACATGCTGTCAATACTTGGACTAGGGGCTGGGGCTCGGCAGCAAGTGGCACTCCCTGTGTGGTTGTCAAATGACCTCTGGGACCGATGAGCTTGACCTCCTTTCCTAAAGAAACGCTTCTTGTTCTCTTTCATTCCTTCCATCCTGAATTCCCGATTTATTTGATCTGGCTCTGAAATACAAAAAAATGAAGATTAAATTAGAGCAAAGTCAGATACTTGACGCTGTTCTGTTGCCAAAAAAACATCTCTGCTTATCATTGGAAATGCGTAGAAAGTAATATAGTAAATGAAAGGAATTAGATGGTACGGGCTGTCTAACCCTTTTATTACAACAATGTTTTTAAGTTGACAATTGACGTAAAGAAGAGAAAACTTGTTGGATAAAGTTAATATTTACTTATCAAATGCAGTTCCCAAGTCTCAAAAACTTCTCAAAAGGCAAATAAAATGTTTGGTCTTCTGTGCCTTTTACTTTTGTTATATAGTAATTAAGATTGGGATTCATGATGATGATGAACTAGTAGAAAATAGGACCAGCATTTAAACAATATACAGAATCTTGGCTTCCTTGGTAGATAGACATTGACCTTGACACACAAGAAGCTGCTGCTGCTGCTGTACTTTCTCCCTCATCATCAAAGACAAAGAGCAGATGTTTAAAGCATACTTAAGTTAACACCGCTTTGAAACTACTTCATTAGTGAAAGCAAATGGCAGTAACATACATATATTTGTTTTTATATGTAGTATATTTATTTAAGCATTCAACGTTTGCATGGAATTGTGTAATATCTCGTCATAGAATAAACTACGAGGACACGAGTGTCAGTCTATCACTTCCACCAAACTGGGTTTGAAAAGAGCTATTTATCTAAGTGGCCTTTGCACAATCATGAAGCATGAGGACGTGGACAGGACTCTATCAGAAGGCACGCAACATGATGAAGATGAAGATGAGGATGCTCATGATTATTATAATGATCATATAAGGGCCATAAGTTGTATCAAACAACTAAAGAATTTCTTCAAATCATTATTATTATCATTATGCCTCGCTCAGTATTTCTTCTTGCAAACTTACAGTTACGGTTAGAAGTTTACAAGTAGACATGCAGTTTTTTTCTTGATAAGAACGCTTCCCTTTTTCTGAAATCATTCTCTTCTATTTTCTATGTACATGTCTCTTGATTTTGCTCTCTTGTCCGCCTGTCAAGTGCACACTTGAGTTTCTTCGTCTACCTCAATTTCGACTTGGTACTGATAACCAGTTTACCGCAGACATACAATTGAGATGCTTTCTACCCCAATTGCAACAACATTCTTCTTCATTCTTACAGTCTATGGAAGCTTTGTGGAATAATGATGGGATCAAATAGAATCAGAGTGAAAGTATATATCAAAGAAAAGGTAGATTTCGTAACCTTTGGTAAATAAGTACAACAAGAGCTTCAAAAATCGAGCAAATGAAGCAACCTCATGAACCTACAAAAACCACAAAACAAACCACTGTATATACTGCAACTAACAAACTCTTAATACTCTTGAGAAATTCCAGAATCCTTCTCGTATGAAGTCGTATGTAATAATAATACATGGCTAGACACACTCTAAATGTACTCACGAGTCCAGATGTCAAATAGGACAAGGTTTTACATGGATTTTAGATTTTCATTAACACTATGGACAGGAGGAGAGCTTGAGGTTCTTCCGTCGGATGGACAAGGCCTGATTATCTTTAGTTAATTATATAGTGCTCAACTAAATGTTATACAAGGCTCGTTTCGTACTTATGTCAACAGGACAAGAGAACATAGTACATTAATAAATATTGCAAGTGGTTGTCAAATGTCTAGACTCTAGATCAGGTTCTAAATCCCAAATAGAAGGCCACTACTATCACCATAAGCCCCGAAAAACAGTGACAATGTAAAAAGACCTTCTCTGAACATGCAATCGTGCAGTCAGTTGGCAAACTTTTTGTAATGCTTATTTGTAACATTCGTATCAAAATTAGGGCTAAAATTTGCTTTCAACAGTAGCCTTGAGTGTGAAAATTATTACACATGAGGCAGATGTAGAAAGCTATCGGATTTTACTATATACTTCATAGTTACCACAAGGGTATGAACTACTATGAAGTTATCTATCAAAGTACATGGAATTTATTTTGCCAAAGGGCGTTTGATGACAGGAAAGATGAAAGGACATGATCGTGGGAATCCTTCTGAGGTTGTTGGAACTTTTGGGACGTTGGAATATTGCTCCTGGAAGACTGCCACATGAACTCTCTTTATGATATCAAAAAGATTTTCTTTTGGTAATAATAATGCCACAGATCCTATATAGAATTATAGTATGGAATCTGCTTTCCCCTCGCGTGCCAACTCCTCCAAAGTATTTCCTTTTGGTCATTTGAGAATTACGGACAATTTACCACCAACTACAGGTCATAATATAATAAGGGAAGGATTATGGAATGAACATCTGAGATATTCAACTTCATCATTTAACATTTACAAAGTTATTTCTTACTGCGTATAAAATCTAGCATCTAAAGTCCAACCGTAATTAAAACTTTCAATGAAACCACTCGACTATAGATGACAATTTGAAATCAGGAAATAATACATATATCATGATAACAATAGTTTTAATGTTGATACGTCCTTGCCCTTAAGTTTCGCAAAGCGTAAAGCCAAGGACAAAACAATACGTTGTACAATATACCCTTTTACGACGACGAGCTACAAAAAACATCTCATTACAAAGAATTTACGAGGCACAACTCGGAAAAGTCCTGACCTCAAGAACAGAATACAGAAAATGCAAGGAAGCTGTTATATGTCATTCGAAGTTTGTACAACAGAATTGCGTCGTTTCCTTCTAAAAGTCGAAAACAACTAAAAAAAAACTACCAACTGTTGTGTGCTAACTGCTGCTAACAACTACTGAGCTGTGTAGTATCATACAAAACACTATTAGTAGCAGTAGTAAACTTGTATCTATCTTTTCACTACTTTCTTCTAGATTCTAGACATCAAATTATAATGAACTACTAACAGCTCTAACTTTCTAACAATCTTACGTCTTTTCTTGTACTCTATGCACTACTACAATTACGTACATTATATACTAAGAGTACTCAAGAAGTGTATCATTTCAAGAAAGTAAAATCTTTATGGACAAAGTAGAGGAAAAAGACAAGGCCGAGTGTTATTACACGTGGTCCGTCTATAAAGTTAAGTAAAGTGTGTACGAACAAGCAAAAATAATTAAATTTTATTCTAACCTTGTTATTCAAGTTTACTATATGGACAGACATAATTCTAAGAGTTTGTTCATGTTGTATAAACCGTATTTATTGCACGAGGCAATTCGATTTTCATTCGAGGAAAGAAACTCTGAAACCTTAATTAAATCAAGGTTAAATGCGGTGCTTGGAACACCTCTACAAAAACAACCTTCTTCTACATATTATACATGCTTGCTATACAGTATGTTTGCAATTCAGTCATAATATAATGCAGGGATTTTTAATTGGAATCAAATATGTAGATTTATTTATATGTACATACATTCTGCAATATCATAAGACCTTGATCCTCACAAGCAATCCGAGATTATAAGATTTTAATAATTCGAAATGCCAAAATGTAGCTAAATGTATGATTCAATGAACTCCAGTCTTATTATTATTGACTCATTACAGTAATTGCAACTGCTTGACATTTGAACGAGTAATTATACAAATGGAACAAAAAAATCACTTACCTATTTCAGACTTTCTTTGTTTGTGTAATTAACGAAGAAGTTGTTGTTGTAATCAATTATTTCTGCTATAAAGACACACTTCCAACTGAAAGCTGAACAGTTCTGTATCCTGTTATTGTTAAAATTTATAAAGTGTAAAATTCAACTATGTTGTGCTGCTATTGTAAATCCTTTCAAATATTCAAAGGTTAAAAATCACCGGGAGTGTACGTTATTATTGAATCAGAATTTGTATTAGGTTTATTTTTATTTGATCCATAAAAACCTTTTAGAAATTTTACACGTGCTTTCTTTTATAAAACAATAACCAAAATTACATTCTCTTCTCTAAAGAGAAAGCAAAAGTGAAAGCATTTGATTAGATTGTGATTTTAATGAGGATTTTTAGATTAAAGAGATTAATATTAAATTTTTAAATCTTTGGATTTTAAAGGATACTTCGAGTATATTAATATATGACGACTTTCACAAGGTTAAAGAGAACGATTCGGATTGAACTTACAGATGATTTTGTTGCGTTTTCTGTGCTGTTTTGGGTGTTTTAATCAAAGATGTAACTGTAACTGTAACCTTTTGAAATAGTTGGGGGACTTGGAAAGTCTAGTAGTAATAATACTAATAATAATATATTGAATCTTAGATTGCTGGAGAGCGTTCTGGTGGATGGTACGTTCCGATGGATATATTGCGTGGCGAATGAGACTGGAGAGCTGAGCTTTTGTACGTTTTATTTATGTGTATTGAATAGAAAGTTTAGACAGGACGGGGAAAGCCGAGAAAGACCGAGAGGGAAGAAGAGAAAGGAAATCATAATCCAGTCGCAGTTCTTCATTCCCAACTCTCTCTAGGACTTTCTCCATTCGGCTACGTAATGGTTGCACTAAACTAGAGGAGAAAGTTGTAGAGAGTGAAAGCACACAATATATAACGACTGATGTGTATATGGCAGAATGCCGCTCATCAAAAAATCACAACGATTTCAATACAAAGATCTAGATAAAGAGAGAAATCCATTTTATATATAAATTCTTTTTACTTGATTTTGGCACAGTTTTTTTTTCTTCTGAATAATTTCTCTTTTTTTTAAAAAAAAAAAAAGTAAAATAATTTTCTTGTAAAGCACTTCTATTTAATTTACTTGACACCTTTGATTTAGTATAATTTACACTCGAAAGTCTAGTATTGATAAGGTACTGAGTTAAAATAATAATTTTAAATCGTGACCTTCAATATTTTTTTCAAGAGTAGACCAAAAGCCGTGGTAAATTGTCGGAATCTATTCGTAGTGTCGGTACAAGTGTGAATGTGTGGGTGGGCTGAGGGTGGATTCGGTGTGAAAGTTGTGTTCTTGTTGCATAGTTCAGAGAAAGGATGCAGGCAGAAAGGAATTTCTCCTACACAAACATATATATACACACGTACATGAGATATTGTGAAGGAAGACTGATTATTATGTTGGATGTGATATTATATAGACAAAACAGATGACAAGAAAATGCTTCCATATCGAGATTTGAAACAAACTTAAGTGCTCCTTTCACTCTCTCACTTATACTCTATTAACCGACCACCAATAATAAAGGCTACAACAAGGACTTTGGCCTTTTTATTATTACAGAACAAATAGCAACAAATATATACAGATCTATGAAGCGCATAGTTGACGTTTGTTACTATATCTAAAATATTTGCAGTCACACAAATCTTTCATGTAGTGCAAAAAATCCCCTTCTACTCATGGCAAAAAAGTATTCGATTTTTTGATTTTTATGCAAGTATAGTTCTAGAAAATCGAAAGCTCCCATGAGATTGTTTTTGTGAGACTGTCAAAACTGGAAGGAACCAATTTTAACCAAATTTATTTGCAAAGAAGCTGCAGAAAGTCTTATAAACTCTATATGCATATACTGGCTTGTTCTTGTCACCCAAATCATAGAATGTTTTTTCTTAAACTAAGCCATATTTATTTCTACCCTAAATGCACGTATTAAATACAGGTAGCTATAGTCTCAAGAGCTCCGGCTTATTTAAGATCGATAGTTCGATCTGGTGAAATGAAAGCTCAGACCTTATGCGTGCTCAAGTTACAAAGTGTTATTTCCTGCATATATTAATTAGTACGAATAATAATATAAGATTCACAAGAAAGATTTATGCTAAAGGATGCTTAAGTCTAAAGCCTTGTAATTAGCTGAAATTGCGTAATAAGCTTGTTTTCCTTGGATTTTTTTTGTATTTGAAAACTCACTTGAACAAATACTCACAACTAACCACGTAAAATAATATTTTTTATTAAGATACTTATTTACTTACTGCAGCAGATAGAGAAAGCAACATATCACTCCCCAGAATTCCTCGAGGCTTAGCTTTCACTTGGACTAAACCTCATCTTCATCCGCCTCGGTTGAAGTGTCATGGCTTAACTTAACCCAAGGCAGTTCTCCATTACTACTACAACATGCTTCTTCCATTCTCTTACTTTTCTAGATCGTAGACTCTTAAGGATTCAACTTGTAGTAGTAGTAATCCATCCTGACAATGCGAATGAGAGGATATCATGGGACTTGAAGTTCGTGGATTTCCAAAGTTGGATGAGTCAGGCAGAATGTGGCTGAAGAGTTTATATAAAATACATTATGTATTTTAGTGTTACAATATTATTCTGTACTCAGCCTTACACTTTCAGGAGAAAGGTACAATTTTCTATAGGATAAAACAATCCAGATGAGCTTCTTCTTCCACACAATTTGGAGAAAGGTCTCTCAAAGACTTATTCTTCTACTAGTAGGAGCTAGAAGAAGAAAAGAAGGAAGGATGTTTTAGAATACTCATAGAACACTTTGTATATAGTAATAATTTATATTTTATAGACATTTCTAGTACCTACTAATGCCCTTCATCTCCGTTCTAGAAAAAAATCGG